>VZRU01009606.1:457973-510592 GCA_013398155.1 Pedionomus torquatus | reverse complement strand
TCAAAGGTAGACTAACAGACAGGGTCCTCCTTGGATATTGGACATCAAAGAAAGAGTTGACCCTTTGTTCCCTCAGCTTTTATACTGAACATGATGCAGCTTTTATACTGAACATGACCAACTGACCCAGTTGGTCAGTTTTGGGTCACCTGTCCTGTCTGCTCCTCCCTACAGGTGTGACCCCTTGACACTTTTCTGCTTCTTACCCTCCAATGGGGCAAATAACAGAATTACCTGGTCTTGGTTGTAATAGCAATAAGTATAAGCAAGGGTCTCTCTGCATACCATTCCTTGTTATAATCAGGTCCTATGACTGTGAGAGTGAACAGTTTTCTGAACAGTATGTTATTAATTTCAGAATTTAGTTAGTTAGAAGAGACCCAGCTAAAAAAGTAAAATTACTGAGCAAAAAATTGGTTTTGTTTTACCTCAAACCAGGACAGAGTAAGCAAAATTCACTTATGTTAAGGCTGGAAAAAAAAAGAACAGCAAGTGAAACAGGAATCTTGGACTGTGAGGGAACCTTCTTCTTTTTACATTACCAATCTGGTGACATTCTTAGCTATGTGCAGAGGTCATTGATTTCTTACCCAGCATGTAGCAGTTGTATCATGGAGTTCTCTTCTCATTGGTCTTCCAGTATTTATTCTGTTCTTTAACTCCTCCAGAGCCATTTTTTTCACAGGATAAAATGACAGGTCAACTCTTGAGGACTTAATGACACAAATGGTGAAAAGTACAAGGAGATGCCCTTATCTTCATGAAACAAGTTATTTTCTCTTCATAGAATCACATTCATGTATTTTCCATTCAATGGACCAATAATGATACTCACCATGCTCATTATTCCTACAAAGGACTTTCACTGTATAGTAATTATGGTTGTGCCATTAAAAAGGCAGCATGAGGGAGGCATATAGAAACAGTGCTCAGAGTCACAGTTAGCAACAGCAAGAAATATGTGAAAAATAGAATTATTTGAAATTTAAGAAAGCTCGTATCCCTGTTAAAAACAGTCAATCAAGCTTAAAGCATTAGTAACCTATACATTAGAAGAATGCCATTTTTGTTTTTTTCATAAATGTGTTCCTAATGCCTTATTAGGAAATAAAATTTTCAAGTCCTTAATTTTTATTCACTCCTCACTCAGACAAAACTCTAATCAACTTCAGTCAAGACCTTGCCCCAGCATGCTAGATGAGCTGTGTCATGTTTTACTGCCATCAGATGATAATAAAAAGTTGCTGCTATAAAATATAATGAGGTAAAGGACATTTTATACTGGATGATTTAATAACACTTTGCGCTTATATTGTGACAGCTGAGCAAAGATCTCAAAGTGCTTTACAAACACTAGTGAATGCATTTTAGGAAGAAAACCTGTGATGAAGTAAATGAAAGTTTATTTCAGCTTTCCTGATAAAAAGACACTGTCAGGTTAGATGGATAAAACACAACTCTCTTAAACTGAGGCATCCAAAGCCCAGCCATTTCTATGTGTGCTGTGACTGTGGCTCAGCTTTACACTGGGCACATGCCTACAGGCTATGCTCAGATTTCCTGATGCCCAGTTTCCATCAGCATTGACTGGGAAGCTATTTTGTCTGAGAACCATCTAATACACAGAATTTTCTCTGTCCCCCATATTTCTTCAAAGGTCACATTCAGTTTCTCTTGCTTGGTTCATTCGTTCATTCTTAGCACTGATATATAGGAAGAAAAAAAAACCCTTTCTAGCAATGCAAATTGACCTTCCACTCAGGTTGGGTCGCACTAGACTCTTTTTCAGAACTGCCAAATTACTCTCACTGTATATTAGTAAGTTATTTTCAAGTGAAAATAATGCAGAAGGAAATGCAGCAGAGATATTGAGTTATTTCTACCATGACTTGTTGATTCCTTCCTATTATTTTTTATTGTTCTTTAAGCAGAAGATAAAAATATCTGAGTCAGGAGCCCTTCTGTTCACAGTGGAAATGTTCAAAATGTAATCATAAAATTCTATTATGCTGTCATTGCCTTTTCAGACCTTCTAGTCAGAGGAGCTTGCTTACCGTCAGAGATCAGAGATCAGAGCCTGCTACAGCCACAGACTCACAATGAATGAAAGAAAGCATTAGTATTTGCTGAAGGCTGAAGCCAAGGTTTTGCTTTATTATATATTGCAGCAAGGTGCTTTAGGTGCACAGCTGTAATAGTAATAAGAAGCTATCAGAGATGTGGTATCAGTTCTGAGTAAAGGGGAGATACCAGGCCCTACAGAGTGTGTTGGAGATGGAAAAGACCTACTGTTTCAGAGAATCTGTATCCATGCTGTGGAGAGATAATATATCTTTCTGCCTAATCTTTTGTGGTGTCACCTTTCATTCAGGTGATTTTTAATCTCCTCGACTCCCACTCAGTCATTTTCAGGGCTTCATCTGAGCTTCAGTCCCATCCAGCACTGATAGATTCCTTATGTATCAGAAGCCTTTGCTGAGAAAGGCCCACATACAATGCCTACTTTTGTTTGATAATCAAAGCACACACTATATATCAAACAAAATCTCATCTGATATAGCCCTCCTGTTTGTGTTTTCCATGGCTTCCAAACAGTAGACAACTGTGACTTCATTGTGTTGTTTTCCTTTTGGTCCTCTTTTTTTCCACCCCTAGCTATTCCAAAGTTAACATCTCTCTCTTCTCCCGTCCTTCTGACCTTTACTGAATTTCTTGCATCAGTCTGTCTTTCTTGTTTACCTCAAGATCTGCTACAGTCAGAACTTTGTTTCCTCTGTTATCTGATCCTGAACATCTCCAGAGAAAATATGTTTAGTCTGTCTTCCTTCAGTGCCACTGACTCTCGCATGAAGCAGTTTGGCTTCTTTCTCACTGAGTTCCAAGTCCGCAACCCATGGCATCCACATTTTGATTCAACTAGCTATACTGCAGATTATGTTAATGTGAGAATATATTATACAAATAACTATGCAGAAGACAAAAGGTGTTTGGCTGGGTATAAAAAATAGTATTTTGTTGAATAATGAGACATAAATGATAAAATTCACAATATATCTATTTCTATGCCAAAGATTGTCCTTTGTGAAGTGAAAATGTCTTTAGAAGCAAAATATATAATCATAGACCTCATTTTTCTAATATTTCTGTAGCAGTTTAGTTAAATGTTTACTTTTTTGTGTGTGAATATATGTGTACTGTTATTATTTTATAACAATATAAGATTCATTTAATATAAAAATTTCAAATTCTTTTTAACTGAGCAGAGTATTTCATTGTCAAGCAGGAACTGATGTACATTTCTATTTTCTCTGTTTCCTGAAAGGAACCTTCCAGTCCCAGAGTGACCCTTGGGTAGCTATTCTCAGCACTGGTGAGTCATTCATTAGAGCTTTTGAGTCATAGATGGTATCAGTTTCACATAGGCATCAGAATCACAACTGCACTTGCTGTGTAAAAAAACAAAAGTAGCAGTGGGAGATAAATTATTTTGGCAAAAGTTCTCTGTTTTCTTGCTTTTTCACATCCTAATTTCATATCTTCTGGAGCCTGTAGACATTCATTATTGAAATGTATTGTCACCTGCAAACTTTGTTTTGATCAGCTTGATAGGATAAAATAAAATTTATTGTGCTTATTTTTTATGCTGGAGCTCAAACAGTTTTCTCCAGGCAAAGGATGTTTTACAATGACATTGAATGAGAATTAATTCCTCTGAGAGATTATAGTGAATTGTCAAAGGGATAAGAGGAGCTCAGTGTATGGTAGAACTAATTCTAAGATGAAGTTCTGTCTACTCTAGAGTGAAAAAAGAGGTTAAGGTAAGCCTATTTGTTAGGAGACTCTTAAGTGATGAATGAATGACATTTTGGTTCATTTCAGTTCATCTATTGATTTACCTGTAAGTGGCAGCCCTTTCTATTTTATTTAGTGTAATAAAGAAATAAAAACAAATAAACAAAAAAACCCAAACATCAGTACAAGGGAAAAGAAATGTAAAAATCCTCATTTGGAGGCAAATATTGCCATTTTTCAGTGCCACCCTCATTTAACATCCAGTGTCCTGCCTTTAACGACGTCACAGTGTGCTCTTTTAAGATGAAAAACTCTTTTCCCTTTCCCTGCTATCCTAGTTTCTCTCATTAACAGATTAATGTCTACACAAAAGAGGGAATTTCCTACATGTTTTCTTAGAGTCTTCAGTCTCCTCAAACAGAGATTCTGTTTTTCAAAAGCACAATTTTCATGTTGGGCTTGATAAAAAAGTACTAAAGTACACAATTGCTGCAGATCTGCAACAGGGGAACATAAAACCGGCTTCAGGACAGGTGCTTGCTCTTATGGTTTCTGGTACACTGTCGTACTTGGCTCTCTCTTTGCTGGGGTTGCAGGTGGTTGTGGTTTTGAAGGGACTGTGGGAATGGGACTGAAATAAATCTTTCTGTAAGTGGGTGGTGCTCTCTGTAGCCTGCTTGCAGCAAGATACTTGCATCCAGGTTTCAGCTATTCTTGGAGTCTTCCATAGAATATTTTCTCCAAGAAAATTCTCTCTCTATGAAATCAAAACAGTGTAGACAATGTTGGATTTATCTCTTTTTGTTTTTTGTTTTTTTTTTTTTGTTTTTTTTTTTTTTTTTGAATCGGAATTCTCGAGTTGTCCAAACAAACTAGTTCAGCAAAACACTAAGCCCAATGTTTCTGTTGTAACACATTCCCAGCAGAAGTAAGTGTTCTGACCCACATTTTCGCTGATTAGCAGCATTCCCAGGAAACTTTATTTTCCAGAAGTCTGTGCAACAGATCTCACTTTGAGATACTACTTAGGAAATGCATGTAACCTGCTTGTGAGTGTGAGGAATAGTTCAGCTAATGAAAATGTAGCCATTGGTTTCTTGAACTGTATAAAAATGCACTTTAATATTAAAGTTACTTGAAAGATTTTTGAGTTATTTCAACAAAGCATAACTCGGAGAAGGTTTGAAAGTTTTTTTTTCTTTTTCATCCGATATGTTAAGATAAAATATTCTTGACAATTCAATGGGATAATTTTCAGTGTATATATGTTTTAATATATTTATTCCCATCGCATAGAAACACAGAAATAAAAACTACTTTGCACCATTATGCTGTAATATGAAGAAAATGATGAAATGTCAGGATGACTTATGGATTGGAAATTCAATATTTTTTCAGCCAAATAACTATTTTTCCCCCAGAAATTCTGAATAATGGTTCCTTTATATGTTATTTAGGACAGTTCCTTAATAAAACCAGCAGTTGCACAAGTAGGTGAAGTAGTAGAAATTATTAAAATGCTTAATGTGCTGTTCATTCTGGTGACAAAATTTTTGGGGCATTACTGGTGTCTTCATTTTGCTTCCCTCTTGAAATTATTCACAAGCCCAAAGCACAGTCCATATAGTTGGCAGCTTGAGAACCCTATTTTCTTTGAGGATCTCCTTAGCTTGCTGAATATCTCTGCAGTGGTTCATGAAACCGGAGGGATTTAAGAAATATTTACAAACCTATCTCAATGCTGGTAATAATAGCCCTATTTTTCAGAGGAAAAGAAACCCTAATCCTAGGACTGTGAAGAATGTACTGAGAAAGACTAGCTACTACTTTCACCTTCACAGTGCTGCTTTTAATTATAAAGTAGCAGCACCACTTCTTAGAAAAGAAGGCATCCATTCTAAAATATGTCCATCTTTAACATCTATACAGCTTTAAGAAGCATCTGCTTTGCTGTGGTGTGAATAAAGATAAATCAATAACTTAAATATTGGGCCCTTGGGCTGTAAGCTTATCCTTCTTATACCCTCAGAATGTATTTCCCAGGCCTAAAGCTTTGTTTTCAGAAAACATAACCAACCTCTCTTAGCAAATTCAGAACTGGGACATTGCATTGACTGGATCAAGGTTAAGTTGAGGAGAAAAAAACAAGTTGAATGAGCACTTGATGGAAACTATACTTTGAAAAAGCAGCATGCCCTTGAAAAAAGGGAGCAGTAGATTGTATGCCAGATTTAGTATCTTCATGGACTTTGGTAGGAGCTGCACTCAATTGTATGTAAGCAAAGTTGAAGGGCACTCTTCACAGGAGATTTAACTCAGTTTTCTGAAAACTAAAAGCTGAAGAAATCTGGATTTACACAATAGGGACAATTTCTGCCTTAACCAGCTTATACACAAATCTTTTGAGGTTTAAAAGCTACTTGGTCAAATCATGTCCTATTAAAATGGATTCAGAACTTCTCTGTTCTAGAGCAAACTATTGACTTTCATTAAAAAACCCCAGCATTTTATACCTGATCAAAAAAACCACTTGTGAGTGAGAACTTTCCTGCTGATTACAAACTATTTTTTTCAGTCCCCAAATGAAAATTTCAGCCTGGCAAACATTAACTCCAGTTTTCAGCCCCATGTAGAGAGAATAAAGAAAGTCAATCTTATTTCTCCCCTGAAAATGTATTTTAATTAATTAACTGAAGTTTTAAAATATGAGACTAATGTGTAAAGGTCTGCTCAGATTTGAAATGATGGAAAAAGAAACAACTAATATCACTAACAGGAGCTGGAGACAGGCTAGACAAAACAAAGAAATGTAAAATTATTGCTGTGCATGACTACTTCCTCGGCTGTGGTGAGAACAGCCAGCTTAGACACTATTCATATCTGTGAATGTTCCTAAATAACAGAAGGTGTAAAGACATTTTATGAGGGATGACAGAGGCATCAAGAAGATCTCAGTTCCAGCTTTTCTAGAACACACATGTGTGTGCGTGCACACACTCACAGAGTGTCAAATCATCTCTGCAGTAACAAATCTCATAACTCTTTTGCAAACATGCCAACTTCCTGCCAATTGGTTATTACTAAAATTGTCTTGTATCCAACCCTTCAGGCTTAATGTGATGACAGAGAATAAAATAGTCTAGATGTTTAGAATCATTAAATAATCTTTAATCACTCCACATTTCTACACATTTTGAACCTCTAGGTTCAAATCCTAACAGGATTTAAAAGTATATAAAATTTACATTGAACAAACAATAGAACTCACTCAATGAGACTATGAGCATAGATTTCATGTAAAGAAGCAAATGCTGTAGTTTATTAGATATTCATTATTGTAAACACATTCAGTGATTCAGAAACTCATTAAAATTGTAGCCTGTTTTGCCTTCATTCTACATAATTTAAAGTCCAATCTTCTCTTGCCTTATGGGAGGTCAGAGAAGCTCTGAAGTGAAAAGTAAAAACTTTAAAAAATTCCTGTAATTCCTGAACTAATGAAGGAAAAAAGAGATCAAATGAAAACCGTAATTAGTTGAAAATATACTTCTATTTGTTAACAGATAAAAATAGTGCAGTAAAAATGAACTTGTCCTAAAGCAGATAAAGTCCTAACAGAGGTGATTCCGGCTATAGTAACTGAGGTAACCTATGCTCTGTGGGTTGATTTATTTCAGATTTAAAGTCACATTTATCATGGAGGTATCTGAGATAACACATACAAAGTTATGGCAGAACTTTTCAGTTTAACAGGTGTTTCACATTTATTTTTTTTCATTTAAAAGTAATTTAGAAAAAAATAACCCAACCCAAACCAAAAACCTTAAACCCCAAAACCTAGAAGGTAGCATTTTTTTTTTTTTTTTTTCTGGTTTGGTAAATGGCAGGTTAATACAGGAAAATAGCCCCCATTTGCCTCATGTTGTATTTGCATGCAGTCCAGGGAATTTGTCAACTAATAAAGTGATGCTTGTAAGGGGAATCCCTGAGTTGCTTACATATGTAAGCAAGACTATTTAAAGACAGGCAAAATGAACCTCTCTCCTGAGGTATCTGCTTTAATTTATTAAGTATAAAGAGATGTAGGCTTGTATTTGGAAAATACCTTTTCATTAGATGTGTTAAATTTAAGACCATGTTAAGGTACTTAAGTGTGGCAGGGTAGACCCCACCCAGGTCTGTCTAGTTTTTGTAATCTTTTAAAGAATTTACCTTGATCTGTGTTTCATTTTTTTGCTTTACCCTCTGGGAAGAGAAGTTCTGGATCTCCTCCTTGTCCATGTGCTCTTCAGCTGCCTATAAAGACTTATCACATCTTATCAAAGATTTTTATATAAATAAGACTTGTTCGTGTTCTAATTAGTTACTTCTTTCCATGGGAAGGAAGAGAAATTTGTAAGTCAATGTAGGACAGAAGGGTCCCCTGTGCAGTTTGTGGGGAGTCCCTCCCTATCTGAACTCACAAAGAGACAAGAGGACTGGGCTACACACAGCAAGCCAAGGCACACCAGTAAGTGTCTCTTCCCGAGGGTAGCAGACACCACGCTGCTTTCAGATAGTCGTGTCACTTGGGTGATTCAGTTTAGACTTTCTGTACAGCATTGCGCTGCCCTTTGTAGGCGCGTTGTGATGTTGAGCTTTCACCAATTCAGTATTTTATTAGGGAATCCTCACTTACTGCAGCAGCAAAGAAAAAAGGCTTTTCTATGTCCTCCCTTCTACTTGAAGGGAAAACTGCTACAAAAAAGGAGCAGTTTTTATTTGGCTTTTATTTTCATGCACTTAGCCACTTACACTGAATAAATCCATGCTTGCCTTTGAAGCCATTCAAGTATGAACTACTATCATATTTTATAAATAATCTAAATGTAAGGTCATGGATTGCCTCAGGAACAGAACCTAGGACCTCATGCAATAAGTTTTAATCTTAACAAATCATCCACGTGCCCTCTCAGACTGAATATGCTTTTTGTAGTAAATCTCTAACTACTAACCCACAATTTTATTCTGCAATAAAGGAGCAACCAATACTCCTGATCTCTAGCACATGACTGGCAATCGGGCAGAAGTTATGCTCTCCAGGTTGAACATGTGTGTAAAGGTCTCTTCTCACAACCGGGTGGGATAGAATAAAAGTTGTCTGCTTTTCAAATACACTTAGCTTGAGAACAAAGAAATCCTAATTGCATGGATATATATTTTTTCTTGGTTTTAATTTTATTTTATTCTACTTCATTTTATTTAGTGTTGGTCATGTCATGAGAAATTATACCAGAATATATAGTTGTAATACAAGAATCTTTATTGTACAAAAATTGCAAAAATCCCAATATTAAGGTATTTCGTCTCCCTGTTTGGTTTGGCAATTTACTGGTTGAAGTTTAGTAAACACGTTTCAAAAAAGAAAAAACAATCCAGAGCAGAAATGTTTAGTGAATCTAAAGGGTGCAGCAGACACTTTCTGTAAACTGAAAACCTGAGAAATTGGATGTTGAGAGAGAAGTTTCCTGAACTCCTTATCACTTTTTCATTGTCTGAAATACTGTCAGCAGCATTCCCCCAAACCACATGAACTTTCTACTTTCATCTGCAGCAAACATCAAAAAGGAACACGTATTCCAGCTCACAGACTGGTTTATATAGTTCCTCAGGGTCTCAGGCTTGCTAAGACATAACACTTCCTGAGTGCACGGAACAAGTGTGAGTCAGATAGACCCATCTGTTGATACAAAGAGCATGTGAGGTCGGCCTTAAGGCTTGGGAGTGTGAGTTTGATGAAGTTCATGTTTATGCTACTAGTAGGTTTCCAGTAAAAGATACAAATTCCATATCTAGTCCATTTGCCAGCACACATTTGCTCGCTGCAGTATATCTTCTGGAGAGACGCTCATTTTTAAGTTACATGAATATGTTCTTCTTATCTCTCTCTCTTTTTTTTTTTTTTTTTTCTTTCCTTTTTCTTTTTTTCTCTCTTTTTTACTGAATTAACAAATTCACTTATAAGTATTTCTGGCACGACAGGAAGGTTGATGATATGGTGGATGTGCCTGACAAAATTGGCTGTACTTCTGACTTAGGCAGAATAGAGATGTAAAGATGCTATAGAAATACTAAATATTAGCACAAACATATGTTGCTGTTCCCATATTTATATCTAAAGATATCTTGATGAACCAATACACCCTCAGAAAGTATTGAAATGCCACTACAATGAGCAGCATGCTAGACTATCTCAAACTTTATAAAATTAGACAATTCTCAGAATGGGTAAGAAATGTGAAAAGAGAGCCATAAGTAAAATTGTCAATAAAAGACAACTGTAACCACAAGAGATACAAAGGAATGGGTTTTCTTTTACTGTAATCATACATAATTACTGAAAACTCGGTCCTGGAGGTAGTAAATGCTTTGGCTGAAGAGAAACATATTCATATGAAAATTTTGAGCTGTGCTAATGTAAAAATAGGACAAAATTGTGAACATTAGCTGCTTTTGTGGTAAAAGAACCACCTACCAATAATACCATATTGTAGTAGTAATAAAATAGGACTGAAAGGCAATGATGTTGATAGGGATGGAGAATGTTTTCCATATGTAGATAGACTAAATTGGATGCACTTCATCTTGGAAAGGACAACTTACAGGAATATGGCAGCTGCATAAATTTATGAATAGAGTGAAGAACAGGGAAGACTTGTTGAATTTCTTGCAGCACAGGAACTCAGGAGGACACACACACAATAAAGTTATCAGGTAGGGAGTTTAAAATAAACAGAAGGAAATACTTTTCCGTATTGTTGCATAACTGCACTATGAGGTCATTTCCATGAGATATTGTGGATGCCAAAAATATAAATGGATTTAAACAGCGTTTAGAGACATTCATGGGAATACATCCATAAGTAACCCAGATGCAATGTCTGGCTCAGGAAATATTTAAACTGATTGCTGCTGGAACTGAGATAATAGGCAAAGTCAGACATTTTATACACATCTTGTTTTTTCCACCTTTTCCTGTATATTCACTACTGGCCAGAGACTCTTAAATTTATCCCACTATAGAAGAGGGAAGAGTCATGACCATGAAAGATATTGTCTTGTAACTGGAGGTATTTTGAGATGGACTTCGAATGTTTACAGAATCTGTAGAAAATACAATATGCACATAGAACAGAATNCCCCCCCTTTGTCTAGTTCAAAAATTCAGGAAAGCTGAATTTTGCCCAGCTCTGCTCCAGAACATTTCCTTAGCATTGCCATGGGAGTGGTCTTCCTCTCCTCCACAGCCTGATGACCAAGATGCTTAGGGTCCCTGAAGACAGGGGCACAGTGAAGGTAAGTGTCCTCCAGTGTGTGTGACTCCAGTATTCTATGAAAAGGAATGTAAGCAAAGGCCATTTGAAGAAGAATACTTCAGGAAAAGAAGAAATGTGATAAATTATTCCTAATATTTGCCATGAAAACTTATGTCACTAGCCCAAGCACTCAGACTGCTTAAAGTGAATCATTATGTGGGCTCCTTCTGTAGTTGATAAAGAGATAAAACTTTTCAGAATAGACAGAGGGGGTTAATTCTCTTTCTCCATAGACTATAGAGGGTTCACAAATAATTAGTTTGCAACTAATTCACAACTTTTTATACAGCTAATATTAGGACCCATACTGGGTCCCCCAGTTGGAACCAATTGGACCCATAAGGTCCAATTTCCTAAGTGAACTCCCTTGTCAATACAGGGGGATTTTTGTCACTGAATTCTGTGACAAATTGTAGAGCTGAATCTCTGTAAGCATTTTGATGTCTCATTTTGTTTTCTGCTATATGTAATTTTCTTTCTGACGTAAATTATCCTTTAGTCAAAGATAGTGGATTTCCAGCCTCAAGAAGCCTTCTATTAAGTCATGCACTAGATATAAAATAAACACCACCAATTTAATTCCTATCTACTTATGATATTTTCAGAGTGTCTCTGTGTACATGCCATCGTCTTCCTAATAGCTTCTTGGTCAGTGTGCTACATCCCCGCATTTGCATATAAACTGAGGCTGACAATGAAGTTTCCAGTTAGTGCCAAGTGAGTTGGTGTTCTTGCAATGTTAAACACTCCTCCAGCGGCCTGAGACCACGCATCTCATTTCACGTGGGATATTGAACAATTAACATCTTTCACTTGCTTAACCACTAGAACTGAATATGAAGTGACAACTTAGAGTCTCACCATGAGCGAGTCATGATCTCCTCAGCCCCCCTGTATATGCATTTTTAACATAACTGAATGTAATTATCAGAGGATTTTGCATGAGAAGAAAATGTTCAGTGTTCTACAGCATGCCTCAGTTACAAATCTGATACTGAGTGGGGCATTTCACTCTTATTCTCAATATCTATATAGTTTCTATTGACATTTCATGAACTCCAGAAGGTAAACAAAATTATATATATATCTATGGAAAAGCTAGCCAGGCTGTTATCTCTATTTGCCTTTGAAAAGTCTGTCCTCCTTTGCTACCTCACAATCTTCTCCGATTGCAAGATACTGCTATAGAGCAGACCACTGGCATTTTTAATTACCTCTTGATTTTGGTCTTGTAGCAAGAAAGAAAGTAGAAAAGAGAGTGCTTAGCTGTTGAGTATATAATTCCTACAGACTCAAAGAGAACATATCCTGAAGAAGTCTTGCTGCCTTCCAGTGTTTCTGTATTTAATAGCTGATACACTTAGAGAATGATACAGATTTGCATATTATTCTTCTATATAGCATCACTGTCTTTAGCTTTCAGAATAACCTGTAATGGAGAAACTGAGGCACCTGTCTCAGATGGACCTTCCTGGGGTCCCACAGTGATCTGTTGCCTTAAGCAAAGCTGGAATTCCCCCTCAGAAGCACTTATTTCTTCTCTCGACTCTTAACTTCTGTCTTCTTGTCTTCAAGCTATTATTTCTTATTCTAAAACACATATGTATAGCATGCTTATTTGTTTTTTTTTTAATCTTTTGAATCCAGATTTAGAGTTCTCTGTGCCACAAAGAAGGTGCTGGTAATTTTTATCATAATATTGCAAAGGCAAATACTAGATTCTCTTTTCTTCTGTAGCTGGCTGAAGCCTCACAATAAGCATTGCTTCCTTCAGCTTTTGAAGAAAAATTAAAAGAAGCTCTTGCCCTGCAGTTATTGGCAGCTGCTGCAGTGGTTAATCATCCATATTTTGGGCTCAGATTTACTGTACAGCTTAATCAGCATTACTCTAGACTTGTGTAATCTAGGAATGGTTCTATGAAGCATGGCAAAACTGTGCATACAGAGTCACACAAAACCACTGTGGGTGAAAGCACCATTTTAATGTCACTGCCATCATTCTGAAGCTCTGAGGGAAAACAGGAATCTCCATTGTCTGCTGTGGAAAAGACATGGTTTCTTTACCATTTTAATTCAGCCTGGAATTGCTCCAAGGTGAGTCTGTATTGGCAAAGATGTTGACTCTCCTGTTTGCTCCTGGGGGAAGGTGTGCACTCTGATTGCATCCTTTTGCGTGTTTTTTTAGTTCATTTCAGATCTCTTTGAGGAATGAACAAAATATCTATTCTGTGATGAAACCAGCATATGGTTTCAGCAATGATTTGGTCCAGAGGCTGTTTCTGATAGGTCGTTCATATCACCTAAGTATCAGGGTTGCACACTTACCCATTTTCTCCCCTCCTCCAACATATCAGTATTCTTGCACAGTCACAGCATACCTGCGGCCACTCTCACAAGTTCTCTAGCCCCAGCCCAAGACATGCATGATGTTATCACAGTATATAAAAAACACTCTGGTTAATTATGACACAGAATTTGCATTACTGCAGGCATTTTGAAATTAAATATAGAAAACAAATTAGTAATTCTGTCTGAGGTCTATAGATTTACTTTTCTGTTAGTGAACTATTAAGGATGAGTCTATTGTACCAACAGTGAGGAGATGAGTCCAGGTTTTGTGCCCTGATCATCTTGAATGTTAAAATAGTAGAACAGTGTCCTACACAGTCTTTGTTTAGGCTGTCTAATGCTATCCTATACTACTGTTAAGCAGTGTTCAGAAACAGAGCCAGGCTCTGTTCCCAATATGTAGTCTGGATGGTGTCACACTATTTCATAGTGGAAAAAAATTGAAAATTTAGCCAATGCTCAGGGTCAGGGAATGGGCTTTGGGACAGTTTAGGCTGCTGAACTGTATCTAGAGGTTCAACATGAGCTGCACAGAAGACCCTGGTCAAATGGCTGGCCTGTGAGGCCATGTGACACAAGCCACTCTGAGCCATCAGAGATCACTGTGTGGAGCCAATGGCTTTAGCAGTGTAGGTACAATCCAAATTGTCCAGGATGCTTAGGTGTATTGTTGGAACAATCTAAATGAGATTTGCAAGGAGAATTCTTGGGCATGTTCTATGCATTATCATGAATTATGTGCTTCATATACTTGTTCCAAGGACTGGCTTGGCAGTTCATGCAGCCTCTGTTTACCCTGCCTGCACTTTGCAAGACTCAGGTTCCAACAGGAGTTGCTGACGTTGCCTTTAGCAGGAGAAGGTGAGGTCTGCAGGCAGCCTGAAAGGAAGGCAAGAAATGGGTGAAACATACTGCAGGGCTGAGGTTCACAGCAATAGCTACAGCAGTGGGATTCACACGTCTCACATGGTGGTGGGTCTGGAGAAAGAGAATCTCTCTCAGACTCCCTGGGAAGTGTTAATAGCTCTACGTCCGCAGATTAAATGGCATGGGTTAGCATCCTGTGAAGGCAAAACCCTCAGTAAACACAACCAAGAAGGGGGACTGCAGTCATGAGGCAGCTTGCTTAATACACCTTATTTATATGCAAAAAATATCAACTCAAGGCTGTGGCAATTACAATTTCCAGGTATATTTTCACCCATGCAAAATTTCCAAAATTGGAAAATACAGACCAGGTTGTTTAGGTTTTGTTTAGTATCAGAAACCTGACATCATATGCATCTGGTATCCCATACCAGCCCTTATGGTATGTAACTAGAGTGTGGAGATCAGATTCCTTTTTCAAAACATGTCGAAGTTTTGATATTTCCCACAGAATATGAATTCATTTTTGTTAAATCACTAATACACTTTTCTCTCATTATGTCAAAATGTTGTGCTTCATAATTTCAGTTAACCTTATTTTGGCATATGAGGTAAGATACACTGATTTTAATTTATGATATGAAATTCAAAATGAAAAAAAAGCAAATAATAAGCTGAAATTAAATATAAAAATCTTTTAATCCAGTTTTACTGGGAGCTACATGTTGCAATTTATTTTCCTGGTTCTGATAAAACTGTAGTTTGGCAGAAAATAATTCTCTTGAATATTTTTCTCATTCTTATTACAAACATAATGAATTTGAAATGATCTAGTAGGAATATATGGCATACAAAACATTTAAATTTTTACAATGTCTCAACTGATTTGTTATATTTTTTTTTTAGATTTGTGGAGAGGAACAATTTTAATCAGAATTGTGAAGAGTTACCTGGAGCTCTACTTAACATAGAGTAGCGTATAACCACAGGACTGGAAGAAGACAGGAGTGATGATAGTTACTTTTCTTCCTGCTTGTTTAACTCAGAGCTCAACAGCAGGTACAGGATGTTCTGAGATATCACAAAAACTCATTAGTTCTCTATAAGGAAAGTTTGCCCTGGAGTTCACAGTTATTATCCTTGAAGCTAACGATGTGAGTTGAAATTCTATGCAGCCTTGGTGCAGCATGTTTCTGCATTTACTGTGTCACCTCAGATGAACCCTTTTGGCTCCGAGAGCCTTGCTGTAGCCCGTCAGCAAAATTACAGGTTATGGTGAACAAATACTTTGAGTACTTGAGTAATTTCTGGATTAATCGATGGAAATTTTTACAGCTCTAGTATTTTTCTGCTGAAAGGATAATTATTTTTTCCTATTTTGCCTTAAAATGAACAAATGGATAACACAGACTCCACAACCAAAGTGTAAACACACATATTTCTATAGCTTCATATGCTCAAAATTTCATTCAGCTACATGAGTGCTGTCCATTGAACTCCTCAATCTCTTACTGAGCCTGCAATTACTTTTGGCACTGGACAGCAGGTATTATGTCTTTGCTTGCAGGTGCAATATGCTCAGCAGCTTTCATACTGCTTTTCCCCACAAGAATCATTTATCTGAATGGTAATTCCCCCATTGTGTTCTGCCTACACATTCATGCTAGAGATCTATGAAACCTGAATGTATAAGATATAATTATGGACATAAGAGACAGATGTAAATGCAATGGACCAGATTTTGAGAGGCTTGTGCTTGGCTGAGAGAGCCAAGTTCTCAAGTGGTCTCCATTCGATGCTGCTGGATAGTGCTAAGCTCTTCATTCACTGTAAAGCACAAGGAGCACAAGATAGAGACAGGTTATATTCACCTCTCCTTTGGCTAATCCTGTAGGATGGAGCAGCATTTTATGGAGGAAATGGTCTTCCTGACGGGCACATGATCCCTTCACCATTCCTCCTGGGGCAACTCATCCCTGCTTCATCCCATCCGCAAGGCAGCCCAATGAGAGCTGTATGGCTCCTATCTGAGCAGCCATGTGCACCCCTCACAAGGAAAGCAGGCAAAAACCCCTTAGACAAAACTCTCACGTGGCAGCCCACTTGTGCCATTACGAAAGCCACAGCTAGATGGAGATTTAAATTGTCTCTATAGAAATTTTACTGTCTAAATGCTTACAACTTCCCTACATGAGGAAAGAATCTGGACATGAAATTCAGACTTAGATGCTTCATCACATTATAAACCAACATTTTGCACATAAACCAACTCTTTTAACAGTTTGACATCTTCATATTTAGTTCTTTTGCTAATATTATTTTGCTTTTTGGATAAAAAGGTAATAGATACTTTTTTTTTTTTTGTGCCAGAGTAAAATTCAAATCTTAGAGGATAGATTTGATATAAATCCAAGACTTCTAAACCTCATTATGAAGAGAACCAAGGTCAACTGCATGTATACTGTCTGTGACCTTCACTTGTAATTTAATTCATAGTCTGAATACAACTTGTCATTCTTCATTAGAAACGAGGCTAATTGTGCTGTTTTGCATGTATCGGAAGAAGCCCAGATTTATGGCTTAAGATAGGAATACAGACTACAGCTTTGTAAGAGTAAAGTCAGGGGGGAACATCCTGGGCTCATTGGTAATGTCTGAGCAATCTTAGTGCAATCTAAGGTCATCTGCAGCCCAGATCACAGACTCTCACCTCAGAATGTGCTTGCTGCTTGAATCCAAGTTTTTGTACTTCCAAATTCTACAAAGTACAGTGAATCTTCAGGTAAAGTACAATGTACTTAGCAATGACATATAGACAGTTAAATGGGATAATTTGAAAGGCAGAGGACCTTACTTTAGTATTCCCATTCCTGAAAGGAATGTTGACACAGGGCAAAGATGGGCAGCAGCATTGCAACAGATTCCTTTTCTCTGATGGCAGATGTAGGCTGCTTCACCAAGTATTTCCATTTTGGCATGATGCAGTGGAAAGGGCTCTTCTTCTCACCTTTGCTCAGCAGGGCCCTATCCTGAATTAAGCATTTGCCTTCTCTGAGAGGGGCATTTACTAATGATAGTAGATTGTGGTTGTGTCTGAGCCCGAAAAGGCATAGCTAAGATGTAAAATTACAGAACAGAAAGTTGATTCTGTTTTACTTCAAACTGGGACACCAGGAAATAAATCAAGAGGACTGGAAGCACTGCCAGTTTAGAATATTAATAAGAGGAAGTATCAGCAGCTAATTAATTAGTTGTAGCCCTTTTGTCATAGTCAATACATAAATCTCACAGCAGATTTTAGCTGGTGCTAAACTCACAGGCAAAGAAGGATACAGTTGGGCAGAGCTTGTGGTTTGATCCAATTGCCTCCTACTAAGGAGACTAATCCTAGAGTAAGGAAACCTTAATGAAGACTGAATGTCTTCAGTTAGTCCAGATTTTGGCTGAATTATTAAAATGAGGTTGCTGGTTGTTAGACGAAGGCTGTCACTGTGATGTTGCCATGCCACCTAAGGTTTTGAAGCATACAACTACTAGCTATGCAGTGGCTTTTTTTGGTAAACACGGTTTATAATTCCATTGTTCCCATCCTGTAATCTGCTCCTACCCAAATTGCTGTCAAAATGGAACCAAATTGCAGCAGTGGATCTTTGTAAATACCAGTGTTGTGTTCACTAACCTTATTTTGATTCTCAAGATTGGATTATTCAGAACAATCAGAAAACTGAAAACTTCGTGTTTCAGGCTTCTTCAGTGTCCATGTTTCATGGCTATGCAGTAAAACTGTTCTTACAGTGACCTGAGAGATCTACGAGGTTACTCAAAGCTTCATGCCATAATGTTGGCTAAAGGATGTGAAGCATGACAGCAAAAGCTGCTATCCAAATAATCACATCTCCTGAGCATCCTCCAGCACTTCCTCTGAAACTATCACTATCATATGTAATTTTACAACGGTTGTTGTAATTTAGATTTGGATATTGTTGGATAGTTGCAATGAAGGCCCCAGTTTGATCCAGACTAGCAGTTTGACAGCTCTACACTGTTTCCCATGGAATGAAGAGCCACTAACTAAAGTAGTCCATCAGACTGAGCCAATGAGGCAACTCAGTTGTGTATCCAAAGTGTGAAAGCAGAGTGGTATGGAACTCAACAGCTGGACGGGCAGCTGCCTCATCCTGTTTATGTGTCAGCCTCTGACAACAGGAAGCAGTGTTAATGATGGGCCACAGAGATGATGACCACCCTGCAAAGCAGAAAACTGTACTATGCATTTACCATCAACAAGGACAAAATTTTCTGTTCCATGACACAGTCCTAACTTTGCAGCAAAATAAGATGACACATCAAATTCCTCTAAATAATGCAAAGCAGCCAAAACCTCTGCTCACTGGCTTCTCTAGATAAAAGGAGAAAATCCAGAATGGTGCATATACAGAATCTGGTCCATACTTTCCATCTTCAATGTCAATGATGTTGAGATAACCCCATTTCCAGCTTCTGTTATTGTTACTTCCTCATCAGTTACTTATGTCATTCCAGTAACCTCATGACAACTTTGATTGCATTTCTGTGACTTGGCAGCATATATCATGTCCATACTAGAACTTCCCAGTCCTCATAGACAAACTGAGCTAGGCCAGTACCACAGAAAGTGACAACTATAGGGAACATTTAACCAAGCATTTTACATAGCAAATGAAAAAAATCGAAGTTGCTTAATTAGATAGTTTATACTGAAAAGTCATATAAAGGTAATAATAATATGGAATCAAATTATTTTTGAATGATTTTGTAGGCTCTTAAAAGTTTCCGTATTACAGGAATCACGTAGAAGTATAATGGAAAAGAAAATCATAGTATTCCTTGTACTTTAGTAAAAATTCCATATAAAATTGAAACAAAAGGATTTTATGTTTTGTGAAATTTGATGTCAGTGGTGTTTGGTAACTTATTAAAAGAACAAGAGCAGTCATACCTGTACAAATTATAATATGCAACTAACTATGCACAAGTTTTGAAAATCAATGTAAATTTTATGTACTGTACTGGCAAAGCTCAAATTACATGATGGAGAGTTTTCTTGTTTTGAATCACACAAATCTCTTTTGAGTTGTGTGCATGTTCATTTGTGAGTGGGAAAACAAATTAAAAACACGAGATAGAAAGAAGTACAGAAAAATTGTAGTTGTGCATTTTCCTGTACAGAGTGAGGATCCTCAGAGCAGACACAAGGAATGAGACACTCCAAGTATCACATATTGGGGTGGTGGCTTAGGAGGAGCCATAGTGTGATCTTTAGCCAATTTCATTCTGACCTGCCTCTGTTAGCTCTTTAATTAAGACATTATCTCAGGTTAACATAGGAACTAATAGCTAAATCCAAACGTTATAGGACTGTCAAGGCTATAAGGGCAGTTATTACTTCCCTCACAGCTTCATCATGTATCCATAAAATATAGTTTGATAATCTGCTATTTCATTAAATAGCGTACATCTACACCAGTAGCGGGGAAAGAATTGTGATCCAGTGCCTTACAGAAGCTACCTTACCTGATTAATGACTACACAAGGTTAATTTTTATAAAGAGCATCTTTTTCTTCTGTTGACTTCTGTTTCCCAGTAATCCTAGTCTAATCAGGCTCTTGCAAATAGGAAACTAAGGGGCATTTTTGCCAACCATAGACTTTTCCCAGACAGCTTCAGAAAGAGATAAGAAATAGTCTCAGTAACTGCCATGTTAATTCTCATGCCTCTCAACCTTTCTAGTCAAGATGCCCTGAAATTTGTGTTTATTTAGAGACACTGTGTTCAAATACAAATTGATGTCACTTTCTCCCCTATTTTTCCCCACCATTAAAAATAAATTAATTAAATGAAGTAAATTAAAATAAAACAAAATAAAATAAAGTAAAATAAATCAAAATAATAATAAAAAATGATAATACAGCTTATGGAAGATCCAGATCATGCATTTTGTCCCATATATAAGGATAGCATCCATGGAACCTGTTCTGGATGGTATTGAGCTCTTGCTGGTTTCTTATGAACATATATCTTCATCACAAGGTGATGCCAGAATAGCTCAAATACCTGCAGCTCTATGGGCATCATGATCATGTGGAGGAATCTCTGTTCTACCTGATCCACCACTGCAGAACACAGCATTACAAAGCTTTATATGTGCTCTATGTTTATTCTATTTTTTTCTTTTATTGTTTATTCATGACAGTGACTCAGAAGTTATACATTATTCTAATCATCGCATTTGTGTCCAAAAGAAGCATTTCTATTACAAGTACCTCAATTTCATAGTTTGGACCACAGGACACTGTTTAGCTGCAGCTGTTGAAATTGGCTGAATTCTAATAATACCAACTGCTGAAACTATAGTCCTGCTACGTTAATCCTACCATTTATATTAGCACAAAAGTAATTGAATACTAAAGCTGCTCAATTTGCATTACAAAATCATTTCAGTAAAATAATAGCAAGTATGAATCTTTATTCTTATGGCATCAAATAAAACTGGCCTTTTGTGCATAAGATTTATTTCAAAATAGAATTAACCATGAACAGTTCCACAGGGAATTCTTGCCCTTTTTTCACATGAGTTTTAAGCAGCTTTTTCCAAGGCAGGAATCAACATGGATAATATTACAATTCAGATGGGCAAAATAAACAAGTACAATTTCCTTTAATCACCTATGAATATGCATAAACAAAATATCTCCTCTGTGGTTTAGATATCAGAGGCTTATTGCTAGTGTAGGAAAGCTGTGAAAAAAACCAACAAAATGAGTGAAAGTCAATCAGCGGAGAACTGTCAATCAAAAGCCACATCCTTCATCCCAAGTAGATTAAGTAGCAAAATGATTTAGGTATCATGTGAGTATTCCATAAAGCCCACACGATTTGTTGCTTTTCTTCAATCTCAGTTAAGATACATCCTGGATAACTGTTACAATAGACCTGAACAAATAATGGAAGCCAGAGAATGGCATGCTTATTTTCAAATATTTATAGAGTGACTTGGATAACTTTGGCAAAGGAGGAACAAATCCATCTTAATGGGTATTAAACAGCAAATAAAACTGCACAAGAGACTCCTTGGTGTAAAGAGCTTAAAGACTAATTGCAGGCACTGTACAATGAGAAAAAGGAAACAAGATACCTCAAACATGGTGGGATAAGGAATGCCAACAATTATGCTTTCAAGGTTGCATAGTTAACATATGTTAATAGCTGCATGGTGCCTCTACACATATTATTAAAGAGTGTCTGATTCTCCCTTAAACATAAGTTTCCTTACTCTACCAGAGCAGCAAAGGAAGCTTTATTTGAAATAGCATTTAACTCCTGAATAGGCTAAGGGTCCATTTGCCCATCTGAGCAAATTACATGTCAAGAATTTGCAGATCACTTGAGCTGCAGTATCTCTTTAATACATGCTTATTAAATATAGATTCATTCAGCTTAACTGTGGGCAAATGAGAAGGCTGAAATCAAGCCATGCTACCCCCATTGGCTAGGAAAACGCACAAATCCTGAAGTGGCTACTCAGGTTTCAAGAGGTAACTTGTAAAGAAAAAAACGATAGAGCCCATGTTTGAATCTTAAGATAATCTTGTAGGAAATGTACAGAAAAAGCAGTAATGTTAGTAGTTTGGTGAAAAAGGATTATGAAGCTAGTCTGTGTGTAAGGGAGAAGGCTCCTATATCCAAGGAAATTCCATGGAATTGATGGAATTTCCATCAATAGATAGAAAAGTGATTGCACACAGTAAAAAGTATGGTGCTGAGGAGAACTGGATATTTTGAATACAATAATGATAACTGCTTACTTAGGAGAAGTAATTAAGGAACTCAAAGAGGCCAGAGTACTGGTTTCCATTGACTTCTTTGGGAGTTAGGAAGTTATCGACAGCTACAAAATTCTAACATAATTTATTGTCCAAAGAATAATAGTATGATTTCTACATTTTTGTACTAATATAAATTACCTTCCATGAATAAAGTGAAGAGTAATCACACTTAGTATTCATAAATCGTTTGAGATCTTCAGATGAAAGACACTGCAAAGGCCATACATTTTGTAATAAAAGTAAGGTAAGATTCATTTTTTTTTCCTGCTCTCCAGTATTACTACCTTTAGGACAAAATCAGAGACAAAATGCTAGGTGTGTCCTCTTTGATTTTTAAGTGCAACACAATCCTAATATCTCTTTTCAGCTGAAATTCACATATGAGCTGAAGAATAATAAATTTGTTTGGCATGTGTGATATTGTCCAGCTATTTTTACAAGAATGCTGAACACAGCTGTATGTTTCAGTCTTATAATACACTTTTTGCTTAGTTACATGATACAGTTATTTCATACCCAATGCTGTTAAAAGCAACTAGGGTCACTTGCTTCCCATCTAACATTTCTGGCTCATGGAATTTTTCAAATTGACAAATAGGTTCAGTGTGGGTTCAACACTGTTTTTGAGCCTTGCTTTTTGCTGATACTTCTTAAAATTCCAGCTCCTTCTCCTTTTTTCTCCCCAGGCATTTCAGATTAGACGTAAAAAGACACCATTCTTATTCATGTCACTAGTGGTTATGATTGCCTTATGACTCCTGAACTGCTGGGAAAGTATACCTTTTCCATAAACTTTTGCCTTCAGTATTTACCTGCTTGTCAATTTAACATTCATTCTACTGATGCCAAGGTATATTGTGTATAATTCTATTCAGATTCCAGGTTGCATTTTTCTTCTAGTGGTTCAGAAAATGTAAGTAAAAGAAAACTTAACAGAACAGAAATACATATTTTTCCCCTTTTTTGTGAACTTTGATTTTATTTTTTTTTTGCTTTTCTCTCCAGTATTAGTATACACCACCTTGTGAAACCTTCATCAGGTACAAACAAGTACAACTTTGTTTAGCTGAATAAAAGATGTTAATTTACAGCAGCTGAAAATGTGGTCCCAAGACTAGAATATAATATTACTTTAGCATATGTTTTTCTATAATGTGGTTCTGAGTGCTTCATTACTAGAATAGTTTCTACTGTGAAGAAAAATATATCACTTTGCTTTGCAGATCAAGATGAATCATATGGCTACATACTTATTATCTCTGCCTGGTACACCACACCTGAGTGGGGAAAGAGCAACCCTGTGGTAATAACCCTTGGCCTGACAAGTAACAGGTGCTCTGTGAGATAGCTGAAATTCTTTAATGAAAATTAATAATTTAGTAAAAATGATTTCGTGACTTGCAGTCATACTCTAATGAAGTTTTCCCAGAAGATATATTTTGTACTGATTTCTAGTGGTTATAAACATTTTTATAGCATCCTCCTTTATCCTGCATTCTGTATCCCGTGCATTATTTTCTTCACAAGAGTAATAGGACAGTCACCTTTGTCTGAACATTGTCACGCACAGCATTCATTTTTTTCAATGTGATGTTCTGTCTTCTTTGGAATTTCGTCTCTTTGAGCTGTATTTTGATGGTACCCTCCTAGATCGAATGGCAAAGTCCGATCAGTCACACTGTTCTTAGACTGTTTTACTCTGATTATTTCTATGGAGATATTGTACATGACTTGATTTAATCTTACATATTTGAATGGTTCTGAACTTATCCCACTAAAAAGAATGCATTGTGTTCATATTTGCCTTTGATTTAAAATTTGTCAGTATCTATTAAGTAACTGTGTGGTAGTTAGTATTATCCAAAAGCTTCCAGTATGAAGAGTGCTATTGTGATTCTGAAAACTCGGAAAAATACTCATTATATGGTAGAAGCCTTGTATTCAGACTGAATATTTTAATCATTCCCACCTGAATCAGACCTACTCTTTCTGAAAATACTTTGTCTCACCTATGTATGATAATCTTACAGCTTCTTATGTGTGAAGCTCTACCACTTTAATGTACAATTAAATAGGGACTTGGAATCAGACAGGGAGGGAGGAAGGTCATGACCAACGTAATTTCAGCCATGTTTTGAAAATTGCCTAGCTATGATCATCTGGTCAGACTTTTAAGTTTATTAGTTCACATACTTTCAGGAATGAAACCCTAAAACTCGCTAGCTTATTTCCTTGAGGGTAGCATTGCTGCCAGAGCTGGACACAGTAAGAAGGGCATGGAAGAGAGAGGGGGGACGACAGAAATGAGTGTTAGAAGAGTGACAGATAAGGGGAAGGGCTATTATCAAAGGAACAAATGAAAAACAGAGTGAACAAATCTATTGATGATGGAATAAATGTCTTCCACAGCCCAGGATGGTACTTCACATTCTTTTATTGTCTAGCAAGTGTCTGTAATATGTACAGGAAATGGAGGGTTATTTTCTCTATAGAGACATATAGGGGCATATATAAAGAACAGATGTCTAATCATCCTATGTGAATTTTTCCTCCCATAGGGCCTTTGCTCTAGGCAGAGTGGGTCACATTAAGACCCTGACCAGACACTTACTGCAAATTATCTTTTTATTCTCATCACTGAGTTCACGTATATTCCTACATAGTTAATACTAGTATTGTTAGGATTCCAAGAAGTGATGATAATTTCTTTCCTAATTACAATGCAATATCCAAGACCTTTCAATGTTGTGGAAAAATAAAACAATTACTTTCCCTGGGTTAACTGTCATTTATATACTGTGCATGATGTCTACAGTATGGAATATTTCATTGGCCATTCCATTGTTCTCCTCTTCTATGTGAAGCAGAAAAAAAGAGGGTCCTTGAATTGTGTAAACATCACTTAGTAACAACTAAAACCAATAGGCATTATTGCCATTCCTTTCACATCAATCCCTAGAAAAAGGAATTAACTCTTTTCCCAGCTGAAACCAAGACATCCCACCAGCCTGAAACTTGATGCACTCCAGAATAGCCCAGAGAGTATAATTTAGGGACATCACCCAGGGTGTGAGTCATCATATTTCAAGTTCCTGCTTTACACGAAGATGAACAGGACTTGAACCTTTGTCTTTCATACTATTGCCTGGGCTTCAGAGTGTTACAAATAAAATTCCTCTCTGTCTTTGACCTGTACAAGTTTCACTGAAACTGAAATGCTTCTATGGAGTGTTTCAATGTCACTGAATGAAAAAAAAGAGTCATTACGCTGTTGCTGAGTTCTGCTTTGGAAAGTCACTAGAAATGAAAGTGGAGGGAAGTAAAGTAAGCTTTTATGTAATTTGGAGGGTAATGTAACTTGTAAAAGGTAATACAAATATGATGCTTCTATCACTTTTCAGAAAGTGCAGGAGAGAATGTAAATTAAAGCTGTTTCTTATATCAACCTTAACAGACTCTATTAATACTATTTGGTTTTATTTTAGAACTACACAGAACCCTCATTGTGCAAGAATGGTATAAACAATGCCCTAAAGAAGGTGCTTTCTAAGTTCAGACAAGACAAAATTAAATATAGGTTCTGATCAAGAGAATAAACCTAAGTTGTAGGGTAGGTCTGTAAAGTCACATGGGGAAGAAAATATAGTTGCTTAGCTGAGTAATCAGCTCAGTTAATGGCCTTCAAACAAATCAATGACATCAGTTTCCTTTACTGGATTTCTGTGCCCAGGCATTACTGAACTTGCTATATAAAACCCAAATAGATTCAATATAAAGATGTTTCTTTATTCAATATAAAGATATTTCTTTATACAAGTGAATTTCTTCACTTTCTTATTTCCATCTGCTGTTAATAATAGGTATCTTTTTACATATTCATATCCAGACTGCAGAATAGGGAAATACCTGATTTTGTTTTCTTGATTTTGTTCTATTGATTTTAACTGGAACATAAATGGGGCAGTTATGAAGTACAGACTTTGACAAGACAAATGATTTGTAATTTTTCCTAGGAAAGACAAATATGGATATAAAATAGTGTATTCCTTAAAGGAAAAAATCAAGAAGGTCTGATGTTTATTTTTCTGTTTGTTTAAAGTAATTAGGGCTTCAGATTTATTTATTATTTTTTTTTTTTTACATTTTATTGATTTTTCAATTATGAGCTAGATTTTCAGCTACTGTTAAGTAAGATGATTCTTATCCAAATGGTGTAGATTTTTATGACCTAAAACACTTGTTTATTACCCTTATGTTTCTTCACAGGCCAAGTCAATCAGCAACTTATTTAGATTTAAGATTCTTGGGTCTTCATCAATTTAATGGAAATATGCTGCTCAGCCTAGGACTTTTATACTGGTTTTCAAGGCACAGACTGTCTGTGGAGGGCAGGTAAATGTATTGAGGAAAAACTACCGTAGTTTATACTGTGCCATTGGCTTGACATAAATTTGGTATATTTTCTTAGTGGAAAAATGGTAGACTAGATTTTACACCCAGTTTATAGCTGTGAAAAAGAAGAAGCTAGATCAGAACATACTCTAGGATTCTTTCAGATGCTTATGAAGTATAGATGGGATGCATATTTCCATAATGCACTGAAAAAGAATATATATATTTCTTAATGCAGTTGCCAGGGAACAAAATGATGAAATAAAACTAAACACCTGATATCCCTTCATATCATAAAATATATTTCCTACAATGTACCATATGGTCTATCTGCCACCAAGGCTATTCTATAATAAACAGTAGAGCTGTATCTGCAGTGAAACTTGGTTAGGATAAGCAGAACTTATCATCTACATTTCCAAAGGAAAAGATGGGAGTTATTTCATCCACACAGCAGCACCTCTCTGCTCTCTTGGGTTTTCAAGTTGCTCTGAGTTACTCAGCCAGATATGCTTCTGACAGTAAAGCACAGTCATATCTTCCCAGCAAAAAAAGAAATTATTAAATGCATTTATCTTTCTGAAAAATAGAAATCTTACTGATTCCCCTGGACTTCTGACAGTGAACTGTTCTACCAAAAATCAACACCTGAGTTTCCAAACTAGGCATTTTTTTTTTATAAATCACTTTGCAATGATGGTAGTTATCTACAAACAGAAGTTAATTTATATGAAGGTACAGTAGGATCTTAAAAGTGTCATTGCTCACCCTCCTGCTTATTGTGAAACACAGACAAAACTAAACATAGTAAGAAATCCTTACTCTATGTAAAAAGTTGTAGAGCTACTACTACCAGAGCTGTTACAGTATATGTGTTCTTGCACGACAACATATGTAGGTAATTTCTTCTCTTGTCATATATTACCAGCTACCACTGAAAACCTTAATAAGAACCATGCTTCTTCTATACTGCAAATATTTAAAAAAACACCCACACTGTATCCCACATATCACTGACCTTGGATTTTTCTTCTATTATAGTAATTATTCTAAAATTAAATTGAGGGTTTTTTGGAATGCACAACAGACACCAAATCAAATTTACATAAACTGGTAGGTATTTCTGAGTATTCGGTATGAAAACACCTTTAATTTCATAGTTTTCTTACAGCATGGAGATGTACATTCCCTTTGAATTACTAACTGGATTTCCAAATTATAGCTTGTAGAAGAAAGAAAATAAGAAAAAATAAATTGTGACTTTACACTGCTCAAGACCTAAAATATTACTGTTGGTTAAACAGTAGCAAATGGTTTTGGTTTTGTCATTATTTTATTAAATATCATAGCAAGGGAAATAAATAGTGCGTCAATGCTTTATGTTCTCTTTAAGGAAAAAGCTGATCTGAGTCACTGAGAGCCAACATGAGTGTATACTATAGGCATCTTATTTACGCTGCTTGCAAATGACAAGTGATTGAACATCTGCAAAGCCATATTTGAAGAAAAACTTTCCCAGACTGTTTGATAGCTTTTACATATGTAGCAATGTGCTGTGGGTCATATGAATAACTGCCTAAGCTGGACAAAACCCATTTCTATTAGGATTTCTTTCCATGGCTAACCTCTATGAGAAAACAATTTTGAATTTTCAAGATAGTAATTATAACTCAAAGCTTAAGTTCCCTCTTTTTACTTTTAGAAAAGTACAGATTTATGCACAAAATCTTGTTGTATTGGCTAGTTCAGAGGACACTTAAAAACAAGTGTTAGAAAACCACAGTCTTTGTTCAGCTTCATTTTTGTAGAAGAACATGTTTCTCAAGTACTAAATATCAATGAACACTATCACATAAGGCAGTAATGTGGTGGATTTTTTGAGTGGAATTGTTAGCACCATAACTGAAAGGTAAATTCTTACTCCTTTTGAGGGAAGCTACTGAGTTTCATTTGGCTACGTTCTACATTTTGCATATTCCTTGCTGCATCCTCTGTGTGCTGTGATTTGAGACAGACTCCAGTGGGAGTTCAGAATGCACTGACTGCTATTGTAAGACATAGAAAGGATTAGAACACTTTTTCCAGTATTAGGCAGTAATACTTCCATTGAGGTCATTGCAGAAGTTATTGTTTTAGCTCAAGTAATTAAAGTGTTTTCCTTAATGCACATAATGCTTTCTGAAATAGAAGAGTTTGTTCCCTTTTCACTGGAAAGAAGTTTCTGTTGTAAGTATATCATAGCCACTATATTGCTTTTTGTCTTCTATAGACACGTGATTCTTTTTCACTTCTAATTTTCAAACTAACTAGGCAAAAAGTGATGGGAATAAAAATGTAAAGAATTAATTCCTTCTGGGTGGTTCCATCCTGTATAGATGGAGGGGAGAGGGAATCCTAAAGAAATGGTTACATCTGCACAGCGCTGTTATATGAAGGACTAGTCGAGCCACACCACTCACTATGACTGGGTAGAACACAAAGCTCATGCTTTAGTTTTTAACTCTGCTCTGCACACCCGCTTATCCTTGACACACAGGACAGCTTCTGCAGTGTCTGGACTACTTATTTTTCAGGTCATAAAACTTTACACAGAGATTTCATCATCAGACTCAATGATCTGTGAAGGATCTTGAATTTATCGACTCATCCAGGCTTGATTTCAGGACTCATGCAACTGCTGCTGCCTTTCCTTATCTTTATTCTTCATTTTCTGTTCAAAATTGTCAGTAGAAAAATTACAATTTATTTAAAAAAAAAAAAAAAAAGAAGAAAAGAAGGTGCATTACCTTCAGTTATGGAAAGAATATGTCTTGACTAAATAATCACTGTTAAATTGGCAAGGTCTTTTTCTTAGAGAAAAAAGACCGGGTGAACATAGCAGAGTACAGTCTCCTCGTGGAACTCTCAGATGCCTGTTGGAAACTATCTCCTGCCAAAGACAAAGCACTTCTCCAAATTTTACCTCCTTTTCTCTTGAAGTATAAAATACTTCTACCTTGAAGTATAAAATACTGTAATCCAACCATCCTTTTCCTTTAGAAAGAATTTTTTTCTACTAGGGGTTAAATGTGGTTGGGCTAAAATACGTAATGTTCTTGCTGATTACTTGAACACTTTCTAACTAGTTTTTCTATGTATCATTGACCATGAAATTAATTGTTAAATTGAATTCAATATCCATCACTTCTCAGGTGTAACTCAGTCATTCTTGCCTCCCTTTGCCAGCAACACAGGAATGCACCTAAGATGTAGGATGTCGCCAAGATACATGCCTGTTTACATTGGTACTAGTCCCTGTAAGTTTTGGTCAGCTTGCTTCCACCTTAGCAGCTTTGATTAAATGCCTTGATTCAAGTAGGAAGAACTCTTGCCATGATGACAGAAAAATGGCATTTCAGATGAGATGATCTTATTCCATCATGTGTTGATTGACTGCCTTGAAGATCTACTACATTTTCCACACATTAGTAGATAGAAATGCCCCTTTCCCTGAATTTTATGAAAGCAGAATGCATGTGCTTTTTTCTACTACTTTGATGTAGTAGAGAAGAAAGTACTTTGAGAAGAAAGTTAAGGATGATGTAATTGTGAATTGAAACGAGCAATTATAGTAAAGCCCCTTGAAGTCAAAATTATATTTAAATAGAATTAATTTATAATTCAGTTGTTGGAAATGTCTCTTTGAGGGATTAACTTTTCATACATTACCAAAACATAACTGAAAGAACTAGCTGTTCTAAACTAAGCATTAGGTGATCGATATTGTCCAGAAAGTTTTACTATATTCTTGAACGCAAAAAAACTGCCAAGTTGTTTNTTCTCTCTTCTTTTTTTTTTTTTTTTTTTTTTTTTTTTTTTGCTTAGCAAACAGTGTTAGCAATAGTGCTGCTTTTTCTTTCGTATATAGTTTCTACTGTGTTAATGACTGATACTTCCTATGATACATGTAAGAATAAGATGCTGTGTTAGATAAGGCCAACAATATGCATTTTTATTATTATCTGAGGATCAAGCTGAGGTTGCATTCTACACCTTTGAAAATGCTCCTTTTTTAAATTATGACACAATTAACGCATTTGTTTTTCTTTTTTAAAGTCAAATTATTACGTCACAATTACTTGCTCTTCTTCGCTAATTTTAGACATCTCAGTAAATTGATCCCAAAATCTCTCACCTATAGTTTAGGGTCACTGAGAACAGATTTTGTTTGGTTTTATTTGTAATGTTTCGTCAAAGAGAGCTTTTTTCAACTCATGAATAAACCATAATAAATTAACAGGAATCACAGGCTTCTTTCAGGCAATGCCAGGTCAGTAGAGCAAAGTAATAAGCATATATTTTACATTTATTGCAGACTCTGGGAAATAATGGCAATGGCATTGGCTAAGTTTCAGAAAAATGTGCCCTCTGGAGATTGCCTGAAACAATTTAATGAACTTTTGAGACTGCTGAGTATCATTCTGCCAGTGGGCCAGATGGTTTACAGGTCTGTCCCAAAGCACGATCTGTGATTGTCATCCTCATCAGTGCCATTGCATCTCTTCTGTGGTATCTTCAATATTTCTAGAAAAATATTAAGTCAGGCTTCTTCTCCTAAAGAATTGCAATTTAAATAGACCACGCACTTAGGAAAGTCATAAAGGAAGGATGGAATTAACCCATATCGTGCTAAAGGCTGTCATCATGGTGGATGTTGTTATCCTTCAGTTGAATCTTGACTTGATGACTTCATGAAGTATTTACCGCAGAGTGTTACTTTGCCAAAACTGCTCTCAGATTGTCCAGACAGCTCCCATAATTAGAAATCAGCTACCCATATATATACTACCTTATTCAGAACTGGGAAATTCAGACCCTCCATAATGTCATTATTGCTAGTTTATTTATCTGTGAAACTACCGGTTACCTCCATGATAGACGGGGTCATTGCATGCATCCTGCCTGGATTCTCAGTGGTTATCAGTGCCAGAAGTCATCACTACACACAAAAGAATTGTTCCGTGTTCACACCACTAGAGTGTGTTTTCATCAAGTGGTTTTTAGGACTGGTCCCACTGGATATGATCCTCAGCACATGCCTGAAATAAGGATGAAGTGTATATCTCACAGTCTGTCTCAAGTAAGATGTAATTATCACACCATCCTAAACATAAACATAAACATAAACATAAACATAAACATAAACATAAACATAAACATAAATATAAATATAAACATAAATATAAATATAAATATAAATATAAATATAAATATAAATATAAATATAAATATAAATATAAATATAAATATAATACAATGCAATTAATTTTACTGGAAATAAAGTCAGATCTTTCTTGCATTTTATCTGAAATTCTGGCCCACCAACTGCTACGCATTGAAACATCACAGTTCAAAAAAAATACATTAATTAAATTTTTTCCCACAGGCCTCATGCCCCAGAGCTATCTACTGCTCTCCTACTTCAAGGCTACAGTAAGCTGTGGTGGATTCTGGTCCTTAAGACTCATTCCTCTCTTATTTCTTCCTTTGCTAAAACTCACAAACTCCAGACATGTTTTTGAGTTAAAGTTGTTGTTTCCAAAGACTTTTAGGGATGCATTTAATTCCATTGATGAACTTAAATATGAATCTGGGACAGAAATAGTCAACTTGCCTGGGATAGTCACTGTTCTGAAAAGAACCGGCATCAAGAAATCTTTCTGGTAAGAAGCGAAATGCTTATTATTTTTCAGATGACTAACAGGACAGATGTGGATTTTAAGAGCCATATGTGGAGATTTATCCCCTAAATATTGATTAAAGCTTTGCTTCGTTTTTTTTTAAGCCTTCTATCAGCCTGGGTCTTAGCACCCTGAATATTTATTGATTTACACCAAAACCAGCAGATCTCAGTAAACAATCTGGCCAGTGCCATTTCCACTCGCTTTTGCAGAAAGCTATTTCCGGTATGATTAGTTTGTATTACCAGTGATGGAATATTATATTCAACTAATCATTCACTTCACTTTCAACTGTCAAATATAAAAAAGTGCAGGAAAACTTGATACAAAGGAAATGAACTCACAGCATCAAGTTATATTAAAGGACTCAAGATTTCCATCAGAAAATAGAAAATGAGATTCTAGATTTTTGCTTGACATATTAATAAGATTTATGTATATTGTGAATATGGATAAAAATCCAGGAGCACTGCATGAAGTGACCCTTTTCTGTCTTTGTTTTTTCTCATTTAGATTTGGTGCAGGGTTCTACTTAAACACCAGCAGATGTTCGTAAATGGGAACCAAATCTAGGTTGAGCCATTTGGAATGCTCCAAACTCTACTTTTCATTTTTGTGTTAATACCCTTGTATCCGTAGAAGGATAATTCAGTTTAATTTGCTCATTTGATCTCACAGTTTTTAATCTTCAAAAGTTTCTTGGATGCTCTGCAGTACATAATGGCAATCTCACTGATTTCTGTGATCCGTAAAGATACACAGACTATGGGACAATATTTCTCTACTGTTTTTCAGTCTAAAGTATAGCTGAGAGAGAGAAATTTTACAAGGGAGACTGTTGAAAACAGTCATTCTAGACAGAAGGGTAGAAAGACACTGTCCTGTTTCCATGTTAGTTTGGTAGCTTTGAACAGGTTCACAGGTGCTCCACAGACCATGTAGTAAGCCAGGCACTGGTGAACTGAAATAAGGCAAATGGCCATTTCCCACAGATGGCATAAGAAACATCTTGGTTTTGTAGCCTGCATGAAACCTCATGGCCCATAAACCTGGGATTGGCGAAGGGAGAGCAAGGTATCCTTGGGAAGATGCAAAGAGGTTTTTCATAGATTTTTGTGACTGGAAGAGGCAAGTCTGAGCATCAGATCTCATAACAAAAGCTACTTGTGTTTTCTAAAGGATGAAGTAGAATGTGAAATGTGGAGCTTCCAACTCTCTGACATACCCCAAAAAGAGATGAGGTAGCTAGGAAAGAAAAAAAATCATACTTTAGAAGAAAAATTGGCAAACGGCTGTCTGGGAAAATTTTAAAAAAGAACAATATTCAGAAGGGATGAAATCATAGGTCATCTGAAGTGACAGACAACACTGTCATTGTTTAACAGAACCAGGAGTGTTCCAGAGGGATCAAATCCCAGCCTGATAACCTGCCATATGCCACAATAATATTTTCCTTTTCACAGCATACGTGACAGCTTTGCCAATCAGCAACTGTATATTTTGATTCAAGGTGTAATTTGTGTACCTGGTTGCACATATTTGGGGAAAGAAAAAAAAGGTGGGCAGAAGGGACTTGTTTCTGTGAGATAATTTCATCACGTTCATCAGCATGGAAGATCCAGTTTTTCAGACATGTAGGTGTAATCCACTGAAGCCACCTTTTATTAAGTACCCAAGAGCTGAAGCACTGTTTATGGGTCAATTTTTGCAGTTCATCTTTCAGGAAAAAGAAACAATTGTGCAATAAGGGGCATGTTAACATTTCTCTTACAGAGTGAGGACACTGTTTATGTAGCCAAGATTGCCAAATCAGTTTTGCTTAAATTTGTTCACCTAAAAGTTAAGTCTTCACCACTTACATGATTACCTCTGCAGTCAAAGAGGGAGAGACTTCCAGCAGCTGAAAAGCAACCTGGATGTCAACATTGGAGATGGCTAACATTAGATGAGGTAGGGCCACTGGTGCTAAAAATAAGGGCCAGTGGGGAAAGTTATGAGCAGAATTGTGATGGACCTAGGCAAGGACATGATGGCCGAAGATAATACTAAATTCTCTCCTGTAAATTGATGGAAAACCTGTGTACTTACAAGAGATTAAATAGATGTGCAGGCAGCTTACTGACCTGAAAACTTCTTTTCACACCTTGCTCTAAATATTCTGCAGAAATAGGCTGTTTATGGAAGGATGTTGGAAAAGAGCTTTGTGAATATTGGTTCATTTTGCTGCTTGAACTGGAAAATAAAATAGAACAGAGAGTGGGAAGTTAAAGAGAAATGTTCATACCTCTTTTCTAACACAAAAAGTTATTCTCAACTTAAAACAACATTTTCTGAGCCAAATGATAAGTTCTGTTTTACTCTCAAGGCTTAAGCTGCTTTTAGTTAGATTTATAAGGGTAGGGATCACGAGATCAAAGAGCAAATTATGTTTTCCTTACACTGTAAAATTATGGTATTCACTTAAGAGTGAAAGCACCCTTGGAGTCCTGTTTATCCTCTTTAATTCATTCAGTGGACTTCAGCCTGGATCTCAGGCTCAGGGAGTATGTTCTCTGTTTCACTCTTAGTGACTGTTAAAAATTCAGGCTCTCGGTCTTCTATTTGATGCTTTCTGTTTGGTATAAAGATGTATTCAGGACCAAATCTCAGCATAGTATTTGTATCTCCTTCTCCAAATGATGATATAACCACTGATCTGCTGGTCTTTTTCTATTCTGATTAATACTGAATTGCTTAAGGGTGGTCAACTGTCCATTCCAATGTATACTATGGTATAGAGTTTAGGGCATTCATATGAAAAGGAGATGGCAGCTATAAATTAAAATCGATTATCTAAATTGGGAAGCAGCCTTGTTCAATGAATGAATCCAATCCTTTCACATGATTGAGAAATGTCCTACACAATGTAACTCTTTTTTTCTTAGCTTCAAGTCCCTTTTGGGCAGTCTTGGCAGGGAGAATAGGAAGCACTTCCAAGAACATTATAATGAATTTTATGGTCTTTTATATATTTGTGTTGTTTCTTTGTGTGTTTGTGACAGTATGACCAACACCTTTCACCAAACTCAAACTAGTTTTGCCAATATGTTTGCTTACTTCAAATTACCTTTCCTTTTCATAGAGAAAATTTGACAGCTTTTGCTGGCTGGTCTCAATATTCATCCCTTCCCAAAAGGAGAGTCTGGGAGGTGTGGGAAGTGCTCACACAGAGAATGTTCTGCAAAACGACAAACTTCTGGCATCCACCAGGAGGCCCAGTACTTTACTTATGAATTAATAGCTATGTATAAATACGTGCCTGTGACTAAACATTGGGAGATTCCATTCACAGGCAACAAAAAAGGGGCAGAAGTGCAAGGAGACATATAATTATAACAAGATCAAAAAAGCATTGAGCCTACTTGTGCAATAATATTTCCCTGGTGAAAATCTATGATGTGTTATTTATTTTGGACAATGTAAAAAGAAATGCTTTTCTATCATCTGTTAACAAGGGCAGTAATACACCTGAAAACGTACATATTAAATGCTAATTGAACAAAATGTTTTGCCAAAATAAGATTCAGATTTAAATTCTTTATATCAATCACTCAATCAAAATAGTAGTATAATAGTCCATAGTATAGCACATCCAGTATGGCATAAAAAAGAAAACATCTGCATTTTGGACGTCAGTTCTTCAATAAATTCTGCTCCAGTGTGCTCACATAATGCTTTGTGTGATGAACCAGACCTAAATGACATAGATATTCTTCCACACTGAACTGATTGCAGGATCAGCATCGACATGGGAGCAGATGTCACTCTTTTCTCTCCCGCTTGTAAATCCATGACACTTTTTGTGACTTTGAACAAATGAAAATTAAAGGACTTGCACAGAGGGTTTTACTGCTTTCCTATTCATATACATCACATTGCCTTACAATTTTATGCTGACAGCTTTAGTGAAATCTTTGTTGGTTAATTTCAATCTAATCCTTTCAGGTAGTGGACATCCAACCAGCATTTTCTAAGGTAATTAGTGAATCAAATAACATGCTAATGGAAACAGGTAATTACTTGAGAGCCCATGGGTAATAGTGGGAGGTAATTATTTCAATATCTGCATGCTCTTACTCAAATTGCCACAGCAGCCTGACTCTAGGAAAGCCTGCAGTGTCACTACTTCATTTTTAAAAGGATAGGAGAGAATCCTCAGTGAAGCAAGGGTGCATTTCATGCCATAAAAGGAAGCGCAAGTCACATAAACACTTTAATTTGATAAGATAGTCTGTAATTTTGACAGGCCAAAGTAATGCAGTGTAAGGAAAATGCAGTGCTTCTTAAAAGCAGATTTTTACTCTGTACAAAGTTGATTAGAAAAATAAGGTTCATTAAAACATGGATGGAAAACATCTGGTTATATGGCAGATGGTAATTCAGCTATCAGCACATCCAACTGTTAAATGAATGGACTGATTTAATACAAAAAGTATGGCTTTCCCTCCTCTATGGCTCATTCATTTGCAGATTGTTGAAATATTTTTTTTTTCATATTAAACTGAGCTCTTCAACAATTCAAAGTGATTCAAGTCCTCTTTCTCCCCCTTGCCTCTGGCATACACCTTCTCTATTCTTTGTTTTAGCATTGCTGCTAAAACAAAGAAAAATGATTCATCCTTAATGCAGAAAAGTGGAAAATTTGTGTATCCTTTCCAGGCATTATAACACACTGGGCCAAATATTTGGCTGCTGTAACATTGATTTCTAGGGAGCTGAGCTGACTTTATCTGGTTTATCTCCTGCACAGTGGAGAAGGACATCCTGATTTACTTCCTGAGTTACTAAAATAATTTCATAATCAGAAGTATTGCAGTAAAGACCTCTTTAGATACTGCTGTCAGAAAGTTTCCTAAAATGATTGAATTGAATCCCACCCTTAAAAGCAATATAATAGAACAATTATGAGGCTTTTCACACAGTGCCTTTGATGATCTCGAAGGCTAGCAAAAACTGTCATTACACATGGACCAGAAGGCGTTTCCTGCCTCTTGGCTTTTCTTTGCAGAAGACTATGTTCTGCCTTGCATTATACTTGTGCAACATCATTGCTGTCGAAAGGGTTGCAAAACTGAGACCTGCAGATCAAATTTCAGATGTTTGCCTTGCATTTATATTGCTCAATTGCTGTGCACTGATTTTCCTGTTTTCTGAATTGCTGAAATGTCTGTATATGTTACAAAGAAGATACTTTTAAATGCTTAGAACTGGACATTTTTGATTCTTTTATGAGTTGTCAGCTTTGTTTTTGATCCCAAAGTTATTAAGAAATAAAAGTTCCAGTCTTCTCCAGGGAGAACCTCAGAGGGATACTGACACCGAGTGAGTGCGTGGCAAATGGTTTGGGCTTGGTCCAAAATCTAAGAAGGATTGAGAAGATGTTAATTTAAGCATAGATTCCTTTAGCAGTGAGAGAGTGTCAGGACCTTAAGACAGGACTTCTATGGGACAGATACTAGACATTAACTGACAGACTTAGGTGCATTTCAAATGGAATAGTAGCTTCAGCTACTGTTTATTATCATTAAATTTGAGACCTGTACAATATAGTTAACTCATTGATTGCAATGTTAATCTGGATGAAGGATCATTATAAGTATAGTAGGAACTAAGAGTCTAATAGGATAGAAAGAGGGATTGATCAGAAACAAATCTATATTAAGGAGTTAAGAAAGTAATGGAAAGAGTGGGAAATCATATGTCAAGCTTTTTTGTACCTCATAACAGAAATTAAAATGTAATAAAAGAACAGAAATACAAATAAAGTATAATAGTGTATGTTAAAAGAGTACAATGAAGTGATTCCTTGGCCATATTGAAAAAAAAGAGAAGAAACAAAAGAAGGTAAAACTGTTGTGAAGATAGGATCAAAATTATATATGATAAAATACGGCATTAAAAATATCTGTGATTTTCAGTGAGTGATTTTCAGTGCAGTTGATGTTCTTGTTTAGGACACAGAGTGTCCTTTGACTCACATAAGCAAGTGCAGCTGTGGCTTTGGTGAGCACAGGAAGTTTCTCACCCATGTCAATAATATCTCAGGAACTGACCCCTGGTCTTCTCCTCTTGAATGTGTGACCTTTATATAGAACACTTTGAATAAATCCTCAACTTTACTTCCTGATGTCTTGAAAAGAATAAATCCTCAACTTTACTTCCTGATGTCTTTAAAATGCGCGTTGAATTGTGAAAGTTGCATATTGGAATGTGTAACCACAAAAAAAAAAAAACATAGCAAAGAAATGACAGAATCTTTTATTACAGTAACATGGCTCATAAAGGGTAAAAGTCCACTGTAATGAATGTACTGCTACTTGAATATGGGCCATTTATGCTGTGTTAGCATATCATTACATCTAACAAGGAAGTCTTCAAAGTTTTAAAAATCTCCCCTGTGGAAGCGGGCACCAAAAGAGCCAAGGAAAATTATCTCCATTAATTTATTGATCAGATTTCTCCACAAGCAGTGTTTCATTATTTCTTCTTTGAAGTCTGAGCCAAAAAAAAACTTGTCAATGGGAAAAGAAGTCTGGCATGCAAGATATTCTCAAGTTATGTCAGGAATTTAGCATGTTAAAGACTTTGACTGTATTTCTGGAAGTACCTGTTATAAGACTGTAGAATTCATATACATGCAGACACCCAGAAACAGTATTCATTTCTTGTTTATATCAGACAGGGTCTGCAGCTTGTTGAACACTGGATTTCCGCTCTCCAAGATTCAAGTTCAGGAAAGCTCTCCTACTAAGGAAGGGACTTGAGCATGGTTATTGCTTTTAGCACACATTTCTCTCCAAGCAAAAAAGCAAAGCATAAATTTGCCAGCAAAAATAACACTAGACAGGCTGTCTTGGTTCATTCTCATGGTGGTTCAGAAAGGGTTTTTCAGAACAGGGTTAGGTAGGTGGAACTTTGGAACAGGCTTATGCATTAGGTATAACTTAATAAGTCAATGAACCTTTCTGGTATAAAACTTTTATTCTTATTCTGAAGTCTGTTCATGTTCTGGATATGCTTCTTTGGAACTTAGTGTTTAAAAATAATTTCCCTTGAAGTGAATAAGTGGCCTGTCAAGACAAATATTTTGACCAGGAATTTGCATTTACTGCCATGTTTGAGACCTGGGATTAATGAATGGGCACAGCCTGAAGAATCAATCAACCTTTAGATGGTGAAGAACCTGAAAAAATCACTATTATGTTGCTTCAATTGTAGAACAGTAGGTATTTTTTACCAATTACAGTAAGAAGGGGGACAGATCATTCATCTGATCATTATGAAATCAATAAATTCTAAGATTTATTCCTATATTTTTATATGGTTTCATCCGTTCTTAAGGATAATGTTTAATAGTTTTGTGCTACTTTAGGAGATATTACCTTATTCTAATATTTTGCAAATTAGCAATTTTTTGTGTAAATATTTTTAAAAAATCAGTTCATAGCAGTAAAGCAAAATGTATTTTACAATGTCATTTCTGCTAACTGTTCCGCAGTGTTTTTCTCAGAATTTGTGTTACTAATCTGTTCAGACCTCAGTAATAACAGCAGGAAACTAAAAAAGGACATTTTGAGGTAAAGGCTAAGTCATAAGTGAAGAATGCAAAATGAAGAATGTAACAAATACTAAAAACTTAAAAAAGCACGCTGATCTAATGCTACTTTTTGAGTCGAGGTGACAATGAAATAGTAGGGTTCAGCTCAGTTTCACATACATACAGTACAGACATCTGAGCTGGGAATCCAGAGTTCTTCTGCAGACAGTGGAGAGAAACACAAGCTTTCTGGCACATAGCTGATCTTACCTGTAATGCACCTTTACTGAGTGAGAAGAGATGCACTCTGCTATTCCCCGTTCTCCCCGTTAGCTATACAGGTGGTCTAGGCACCTAGCTCAGGTACAGGTATTCTCACTGTATGCATTTTGTCAAATGAAGTATATATTGCAGTTTTTTGGTTGGTTTTTTTTTTTTTGTCAACGCAAGTAAATGAAGGAAATACTGTTGACAAGTATCTCTGCTTGGTGGAAAAGCACAAATTATTCCAGGTTAGTGTTTCATGGAAAAACTTGAGGTTAATATTTGATCTTTCTTCCACCTGTGTGGCTCCACTGTGGCTTCAGAAAATTTTGTTGAGTAGATCTTGATTTGTTACCAGACAGATAAGATTACAGTATATCCTTAAACATGAGGAAAATACCATGCTCATTCAAGTTTGGAAGTTCATTATGTTCATTAAATCTGGACCAAATTTAAGTGATTTATTTTTTTACTGACTCTTTAAAATTATGCAGAAGTAATTTATTCAATATGGAGTGAATAACTAAATCAGCTATTTTATTTTTCACATCATGATTTTATTTGAAATATCCCCACTTCATTATTGTTTTGTAATATGGTTTTAAAATCACCCACTTTAAAACCCCTCACCCGAGACCCAATTAATCTCACCTGAATAAATCTGCTTACAACACAAAGGTTGTTGAAATCTGTGGAAACATTCCACTGAGTTGAATGGGCACACTTGAAGGGAGCGTAAGTCTTTTCATAATCAGTGTTACCAATTTTCAAAAGCGTATGACATTAAATCAAAACCAATTTTTTGTGCTCAGGCAAAAATGCATATCACTACACTATTCTGATCAACTTCACATTTCAAGCTCATTCTATTCCATTTGAAAATGGTTCAGAAATATGGCTTTAACTGAGAAAATTGGGGGGGGTTATTTTCCTTTATTCAAAATTAGCTATTTTCCCTTACTTTAAAAATCATAATTTCCTGGTGATTGGCACCAAGGAAATTAATCCTTTGAGGCAGGTTATCCAAAGACATAAGTAAGCGAAACCCCCACTTTATTCATAGCAATGGTATAATAATTTAATTGTAAAACCCAACATGATGACCTGTAAATGTTGTATAATATTATAATGAATATACAGTATAAAAAAAGATATGAAATATTGGTAGATCATTGGGCAGATGAAAAAAAATAGTAAACACAGTCATGACTCCAATTTGCCATTTTCTGGCTGAGCAAAGAGGTGAATGAAACACATATTTTTTACCTCCACAGTCTCATGGCCTAAAAGTCCATGAAGGGAAGCCTGGTGTAAACAGCTAGAATGTGGTGGAATAAATGAAGAAGAAAATATAGGAACTCAACAGAAATTAGCAACAGCAACTTCTGTCAGGAACATTTTATTGGAGCTGTTATTCCATTTTTCTGGAAGACGGAAGGAGAAGGTAGTGTAATTATTTTTTCTGATTCTTAAAAAATATCTTGCATCTCAGAATATGTGAAAAAATCCCAGCCATTCATGAACTTTCCTGCATCAACATACATCTCTCCAGCCCCAGTCATTTCTGTACTCCCACATATTGGGAAAAAGCATGACATGAGGAAAGAGAATGCATTTGGTGTTTAGTGTTAAATGGTGTGACACCAGTCTCTATAACTTGTTTCTGTAGGCAAAGTGCAGAAAGGGAAGAGTGAAACATAACGATACTTTGTCCCTTGGGGAGATTTGTCTCACCAAAGCTGAACTGTAGCCCAAGCACAAGATCTATTTCTCCTGTCATGCATTCGCCTATGGGGAACATAAGTGGAAGCCAAGAGATAGTTTGAGTGAGCTGGTAAATGAATNAACAGAAAGGACCTTCTCCTTTAAAAAAAAAATTCCAGCCTAAAGATAGACCAGATTTCCAGATTTATTGATTTACAAAAAAAAAATATACGGTAGTTTTTAAAGGTAGAATTAACCTAATAATTGTTGTGTCCTCCACATGAAAAACAGCCAGCAAGACTCTCCTGATTCTGCTATATATTGATTTATTCTGTCTAATGTACCAAAACTTGGTCAACACAGTAGCAGCATAATGTGAGAACAGCAGCTGCCCTGAAAAGAACCAAACTGGAAGACACATTGTCCAAGAAAGAGAAAGGGTCACTTGAGGATGCTTGTCAAGGCCCTAGAAACAGACACCCTGGCAAACAAAAAAAAAACAACCCATGAGCTGAAGGCCAAGGTTGCCCAGAAAATCAAGGCAAGAGTTTACATCACTCTCAGGTTGCTGCTGTTGGTAAGGTGAGGAAGAAATGATACAAATCCCACAAAGGGTGACAAGGAAAGCCAAAACAACGTTTGATTTCTGAGGAGAACAAAAAAGAATATCTGATTGACAACCTACTGATCAACACAATGCTTGTTTGGCAAAGTTAAAGTGGTTTGTCTGGTTTGAAGTCAAAGCAGGAAAATGGGTCAAAAAGTGGTCAACAGGAACCAGTCAAACAAGAATCTGCGCTGGAAGCATTAACTGTACATTTCTCTCAGAACTGAAAAGTCACACACCAACCATCTATTACTAATATTTTGTAGCCTTATTATTTGCCCTTTTGATAGTTACACATATATTTAAAAAATATATTTTCTATTACTCAGATGATGAGTTTAAAAGAGACAGAGAAGAGAATCCAGCACATGACACATCTGCTTAAATATAAGGTACTAAATGTGTCAGCCTTCCTTTTGTAAGGATCTATGTTTTCTGTCTTACCAGGTAGGTGTTGTTCAACACCCCTTGACTCTGTCCACCTGTAGTTCAGAAATTGTAGAATTTCCAGGACACATTTTCTGCCACAGCAGCAACAGTTGCTGTGCTCAGTAACCGACACATACAGAACTATGACTACTGAGTTTGATATTCACAGAGCAACAAAAACTTATCAGCCCTGGGATACTGAATGGGAGTACTGAGAGACAGAGAAAACAATTTGGTCTGCTGAAGCAAAAAGACACTTGAGTCATATTATTTCTCCTGCTGCAAATGTTATTAGTAGGTATTGATTCATTTAACTAGTAACCACGCAGCAAATCAAACGCTTTAACACCTTCTGCTTGGGTGGGAAGTTTGATATATACCGGTCTGTGCAGTGTCTGTAAATAGGTCTGGTTCATTGTATCAGTGTAATTAAGTTAAAATGTCAGGAAAATGAAATATTCTGGAACATCTAGAAATACTTCCTTACATGGTGTGAACACCGTGTTAGAAGCATGGGTTACTATCAGGAATAGCATGCGTATAGACAAGTACTGAATATGAATACGTACTGAAAGTTTCTTTTTATAGCAATCGAAAGTAAGGAAAGTTTTTTGGAGATTGAAATGTGACTACCTCAGATAAGCAGCCCTTTCAAACCTCAAATGGACCTGTTAAAGTGAAAAGAAATATATAGAATCATAGAATCATTTAGGTTTGAAAAGCCATTTAAGGTCATCAGGTCCAGTCGTTGACCTAAGACTGCCAAGTCCACCACTAAACCATGTCCCCAAGCACTACATCCAGACATCTTTTAATACATCCAGGGATGGTGACTCAACTGCTTCCCTGGGCAGCCTGTTCTAATGCTTCAAAACCCTTTCATTAAAAAATTCCTAATATCCCATCTAAACCTCTCCTGGTGCAACTTGAAGCCATTTCCTCTTGCCTTATCGCCTGTGATTTGGAAGAAGAGACCGACCCCTGCCACTCTACAACCTTCTTTCAGGTCACTGTAGAAAGCAATAAGGTCTCTCCTCAGCCTTATCTTCTCCAGGCTGATCAAATCCAGCTCCCTCAGCCACTCCTCATAAAACTTATTCTGCAGACCACTCACCAGCTTCATTGCCCTTCTCTGGACGTGCTCCAGCAACTCAATGTCTTTTGTGTAGTGAGGGCCCCAAAAGTGGACACAGTAGTCAAGGTACCTTACCAGTGCCAAATGCAGGTGGATGACCACTTCCCTACTCCTACTCACCACACTGTTCCTGATATAGGCCAGGATGCTGCTGGCCTTCTTGGTTACCTGGACACACTGTTGACTAATATTCAGCTGTCTGTTGACTAACACCTCCAGGTCTTTTTCTGCCAGACAGCTTTCCAGTCACTCCTCCCCAAACCTGTGGCGCTGCACAGGGTTGTTGTGACCCAAGTGCAGGACCCAGCACTTGGCCTTGTTGAATACCACTGGCCTTGGCCCATCGATCCAGCCTGTCCAGATCACTCCACAGAGCCTTTCTACCCTCAAGTGGGTCGCAGTCTCACCCAGCTTGGTGTAATCTGCAGACTCAGAGGGTGTGCTCAATCCCCTTGTCCAGGTCATTTTTAAAAATATTAAAGAGAATCAGTCCCAATACTGAGTCCTGGGGAACACCACTTGTGACTGGCCACCAGCTGGACTTAACTCCATCTACCACAACTCTCTGGACCTGGTGATCCAGCCAGTTTTTTATCCAGTAAAGAACATGCTCATCCAAGCCATGAGCAGCCAGTCTCTCCAGGAGAATTTTGCGGGAAATGGTAGCAAAGCCTTCACTAAAGTCTAGGTAAACAACACCCACCCCCTTTCCCTCATTCATTCAGCATGTCCCCTTGTTATATAAGGAGATCTTCTTAGTCAAGCAGGACCCACCTTTCATAAACACGCTGACTCAGCCTGATTGCCTGATTATCGTGTACGTGCTATATGATGGCACTCAAGATGATGTGTTCCATAACCTTCCCAGGCAATGAGGTCAGACTGATGGGCCTGTAATTCTGAAGATCCTCCTTCCAGTTCTTTTTGTGGATGGGCATCACATTTGCTAACCTCCAGTCAACCGGAACCTTCCTGGTTAGCCAGGTAAATTATGGAAAGTGGCTTGGTGAGCACTTTCATCAGCTCCTTCAGTACCCTCAGGTACCCATTGGGCCCCATAGACTTCTATATGTCTAAGAGGTGCAGAAGGTCGCTAACCATTTCCCCTTGGATCATGAAGGTTTAATTGTGCTTCTCATCCCTGTCTTCCAGCATGGGGGCTGGGTACCACAAGAACAACTGCTCTTACTATTAAAGATTGATGGAAAGAAGGCATGAAGTACCTCAGGTTTTTCCTCTTCCTTTGTCACTGTGTATGCCCCTTCCCATCCAATAGAGGATGTAGACTTTATTTTAGCTATCCTTTTGTTGCTACTCTATTTATAGAAACATTTTTTATTGTCTTTTACAGCAGTAGCCAGATTAAGTAAGCTCTAGTTGAGCTTTGGCCCTTTCGATTTTCTCCTTCCACAAACTCACAACACCCTTGTAGTCCTCCTGAGTTGTCTACCCCTTCTTCCAAAGGTCATAAACTCTCTTTTTTTTTTTTTTTCCTGAGTTCCAGTCAAAGCTCTCTGTACAGCCAGGCTGGACTTCTTCCTTGCTAGCTAATTTTTCAGCACAGGGGATTCACAGTTCCTCTGCCTTTAGGATTTCCTTGAAGAATGTCCAACCTTTCTGGACTCCTTTGCCCTTCAGGACTTCCTCACAAGGGACTCTGTCAACTGGGCTTCTAAGCAGGTCAAAGTCTGCCCTCTGGAAGTCCAAGGTGGCAGTTCTGCTGACCCCAGTCCTTACTTCTATGACAATTGAAAACTAACAATGATTGCTAAACCCAAGATAGCCTCCAATCATCACATCACTCACAAGTCCTTCTCTGTTTATAAGCACTAGGCCCAGTGGGGTGACTTCCCTAGTTTTCTTACTCAGCAGCTTTGTGGGGAAGTTATCTTCCACACACTCCAGAAACCTCTTAGACTGTTTCCTCTCTGCTGTATTGTATTTTTAGCAGATATCTGGTAAGTTGAAGTTCCCCATGAGAACAAGGGTCAACTGCTTGTAGAGTAATTTCCTTGCCTCTTCATCCTAGTTGGGTTGTCTATAACAGACTCCCACCATGATGTCTGACTGTTGGCTTTCCTCCTGATTATTACCCAGAGAGTCCAGGGAGGGCATGACATTGTTTGTTCCAAAGACCAGTATATTGTAGGCAGTCTAAGCACATTTTCATGTTAGGTCTCTTGTACAGAAAATATGGATAAAATAGTTTTGGAAATTGAAGGTTTCTTCTTAGATCAAACAGCTTAGATGAGATGTGGGTGTAGCCAGTGAGACCAACACCCAGCATTATGCCAGACTTCCCCATGGCTACATCATTGTCCACATAGGAAGGCTCAGAGGGAGTCAAATGTTTTGAAGTTTATATTAAATAGGGATTTTTCCATCCAGAAATTGAAGGAAGCCTAATTCAGTTTTTTGTCACTACTTTGGCAAACTTTGCCTGGGGACCACCCCAATTCTGGTCAGATCTTGGCAGATGGTGACTGCTCAACAGAGTGATGAGTCTGTAATTAATATAAAGGATTTGGCCTATTCTGTTACTGGCAGCTCTTATTCCAGTTTCTCTGAGAATGCTGCCTTCAAGTAGAGGCTTGGGACTAACTGTCAGAAAAATTAGGCATGAAAATAAGGAGAGGAATGGTTGTCTACTGCAGGGCTGCTAAACTACACTGAGTGAAGATGCATAACACTGTCTTGTATTTATGCTGACAAGTTAACAAAAGCCTGTAGTTAAACTCAGTCAAGTTGGATTACAGATACACATACAAGCTACTCGATTCAAAAGATCTCCCAGCACTTAGTCTAGTTCTGAATATGACAAATGCATCACTAGACACTGATTTGTGTGCATCAGATATGTGAATGTTCTACATTGCTTATTGACAACCTTGAAATGCGACTTTCACATACTCTTTATATAAAGATGGGTGTAACAACGATATGCTGGATTTTATCTGTTGGACAATCAGGTCCAGTTATTATTGTGCAACAAGTGATGCATTAATGTTGGGCTCTTTTGCTGTTTGATGCACTGCCTGAAAACAGAAATTGATTCAGAATCTGATGGAGTTCCTGGCCAGAGATGGCCACAGCCACTGATGTTCAAAGTGGCAGACTGCAGAGGAAAACACAGCACAAAGTTAGTCCTTGTTTAGGTATTTCTAGCTCTTGCAGCAACACAACAGTAAAAATGTTTCCTTTCTTGAATACACACATAACTAAAACCAGTTTATTAAGCAGAATCATGGGTATAGAGGCTTTATCAGAAATCTTTTCAAACTATTTATTTTTTTGGCATGAATTAGACAGAAAGTTTTAAAAAGGTTTCTTTGTGTTTGTGGTCCAAAAGGATCTTTAGAAAAGGACCATTTGAAATGAATGTTTCCTGAGGGATTTTCTTCTTTCCTTCTCTTTTTATCCACCTATTATTTTCTTCAACACTTACTTTATTTTGACAGTGTCTGCATGTTGCCCTTCCATCTAACTTTCCACTACTGTGAAGAGTGCTTTGGAAAAAGAGGTAGAGATTTTTTTTTATTTTCTGACATAAGGAGTAGAAAAAAAAATTGCCTGATAGAGCTATTACCTTCAAGTACTTTGCCAATCTGATGATAATGAAAGTTATTTCCTCCTGTAGTTAAAAATACACTTTTCAAAGTAATCATTTCACTCTTCCAGCCAGTTCTGATGACTCATTGCCCTAAGGCAGGGATTCACAGCATTGTTTGTGAAGTTCACAACTAAAAGAATATTAAAAAATATGTCATTCTGTAAATCAGTGTTTCCCTGAGTGTGAAAAACAATTAAATCCAGATGGAGGTGTAAATCTGAAACTGAAGCAAACTACATACTAAGACCAACATACTAAATAAGAGCTTTAGTCACTTGATTATTGAATTTTGAAGATGTTGGAAATCACCTGACATGGCAAATAAAGAAAAATAAGGGCAAACCAATGTTCTGAGAAAAAGCTGGATGTATAACTTAGGCTGAGGGCAGCTTTGCAACTCCCACTTAGCCTAGTCTACCTCTCTGTGTTCTTATTAAATCCATATAGTTTAGATGTTAGGATATTTCCACTGTTCATCAACTTTAGCTTTCTGTGGAGCCTGCACTTCTGGTTAATCATCCCAAGTTCTTTTAAAGTGTTTAGTTGGTCTCAAGGGTATTATTAAGGAATTAAAACTTGTGGCCCGTAAAGACACCTGTTCAATAGTGTTCTTCTGGAAGACTACTGACTAGACTATCACACTGCTACAGAAATAAATTTTGACCTTTCCCTGGAATGAACAGCTAGGACATTGAGGCAAAGGCACTCCAGGTTGACAGACCTCTAGAAAGTTGACTGTTACACAGGAGGAAAACTACAGGAAACAGGTCAGAAGCAGGACATGTGGATGTTTTAAAAATATATATGTGATACCATCAGGACCTTCATGCAGTCATAGAATCATAGAATATTTTGGGTTGGAAGGGACTTTTAAATGTCATCTAATCCCCCCTGCAATAAGCAGGGATATCTTCATCTAGATCAGATTTCTCAGAGCCCCATTCAAACTGACCTTCAGTGTTTTCAGGGATAGGGCATCTACCACTTCTCTGGGCAACCTGAGTCATCTCTGAGTGCTGAAACTTCCAGCAAAGTCACACAGCATAACTTATGTATTACTTGACTATATAACAAACTCCTGAAGCAGCCTCTCTGGTGGCAGCGTACCATACATTGCGTGGGAGGTGCCGCAACTTTTATTGTAACTGTGGTTTATTAACCTTCTGCTAAGGAAGTCCCTGAAGAAGTGATGTATTGCAGGGAAGAGAACAAGAAGCTCTGCAGAAAGCCCACTCTACCTCAGTCACTGAAATGGAGAGGCTTCGGTGTGTGAGCCCTGCTCGTTTCTTTTCTTTCACACTTCTAATCACTGAAACAGTAAAACAGGCTGCTGTGATTGTGGAGGTGGTATGTTGGGTCTGCACAAAGCAAATCAGCCGGCACATGTGTGGGCAGCCACCTTATTGTAGTTTAGAGGGGTTTGTCAGCAAGCTGGAAGGATGGCAGGTTGGAATAACAGCAGAAGCAGCTTGAGGCCATGTGGGAGTGGAGCCTGTGGCCCCTGTGGCGGTGCGCTCTGCTTGGAGATGGGAGAACTGACGCTCTGCTGGAAAGGAGCTCAAATACTGAAAAATTCCAGTAAAACATAAAAGCTAAAAATAGCAGGCTGGCTCTTTGTCTGGAGTAAATCAGCAGGGATGTGTTGAATCCCTGGATTTACCTCAGCTGAGCACCTGATCTCCCTCTCCACTAACACCGCTCTGCCAGCAATTTGGGGGATAATTGGATCATCTTGGTTTAACCACATTCAGGTGCAGGAGTGGGAGATGGTAGAAGTTGGTATCACAAAATTTTTCAATGTCAGCTTTTACGTATTTAGGACAGTTCATATTTATATTTCATTCCGAATAAATTCTTTGCTATAAAATGAAATTTTCATGTATGATGAAGGTTTGCCTTTTTTTCAACTGTCTTAGTATGGCTTGAAAAATAGAAGCCTCAGTTGCAATCACAAGAAACATTTGCTGTGATCTGGTCTCAGAAGCCTGGAACCATTATACCAATCAGTTACTCGAGGTTGCAAAGGTATTATGTACAACTTGCATGTATTTTTAGAAAACGTGCAAGTTGGTCTGAAGGAAATCTTTCTGCTGAAATCAGTGCTTGACTTAAGAAAAATCGATAAAATTTTAGCTGGAAGCACAGGTCTGAAGTCAATTTAAATAAATGAGCGGCCATCCACTGCTGCAATTAATTAATTGTCAAGGCTTTCTTATATCAGAGTTCACTATGAAGAGAGAGCAAGAGAAGCAAACCTTGCATTGGAAACTTTAAAAGAAAAACATGTTTGAAACCCTAAAAAAACTTGTCTGAAATCAAGCTGTACACATTTAATACATATTTACCTGGAAATCAGAAATATTTGCTTTGACCAGCCTTTAGTACCCAGAATCTAGAAAGCCCTCTCCTGTGTGTACTGTCTAAAAGCACCATGTTGGTCTCTGCAGGATCAGAGATTCTGTGTGCAGAAAAGATAAGAAGTGAGTTTTATGAGATGGCTCTTTGCAACCTCCCAGTTCTGTGTGAATCTCATGTTATTGTCCTGATACATTTCCTTCAGAACTAGAAAATTTCCTATAATCAACCTGAGTTTAATAAGATATTGCTATACATAGCAAGGAAGAATAGCTTTTTATATTTTAAGTCTTACCATAATGCTTTAAAAAAGCATACCAACCAAGCATTTCTTAATCTAAGCTTGTTCCAGCTCATCTCCTCTGTTTCTTATTGCCATTCATATCCTTGTTTAAAATAGCAGAGTCTCCATCAATTTTTATTTCCCTGTCATCAATTATTCCTCAGCCTTGAGCCATATTAAACCGAAGCTTTCATACTTTCCAACCATTGTCATCTGTCTCATGCTCAGCTTTTACTTGTGCTTAAAGCATTCTTAGCAAGAAAAACAGTCTATGCTGCGTGATCAAAGTGTGGTTGGGTCCTATCCTTTATTTTGTTACTTTAATACAAAAATGTAAGCATTAATAATCTGTAATGAAAGGTAAGTAAGAGAAAATTATTTGTGACTTTTGTGGTTTATCTGCAAAACTTTGCAGATTTATTATGTTCAGGCCATGCCATAAAGTAATACAATATGAACTGTTACGAATTACAGAATGCATGTGCATTAAATAAAGTCAAAATATATTGTGATATTAGGTCATCAAATTGCCAATGTGCTTTATATCCCTGAGCTGTTTATAAATAGGTAGCAGCATAGAAAGATTCATCATTTCAGGAGATTTATAAATAGGTATGTAATGTTTTCCTCTACATGAGTAACACATTTTCAGTGTTTCACATTGCAGCTTGAAAATCATGTCATACTCATTACTGCACATTAAGCCACATGACTTTGGCTCTTCTCTGAGTTAATTAGTAAAAAAATAAATAATAAAATACCAAAGTACATTAGAGCTGATAAAAAAGAAGAGGCAAAGAAAAGCCACAAAAATAAAACTCATTTTCAGTTGTGATTAATGTATGCATTGAGTTCCATATAGTAAGAACATGCACAAATGTATTCATACAGTTTATGCTGTTAGCTTGGCTGTGATAGAAAACATTTTTTGGTGGCCAAAATCTATTTGGAAATAACTCAGCTAAGCATGTTAATTTTCAGAAGTAATTTTTAGGCAGTGCCTTTTAATTATTTGTGGGTTAGAGTACATTCAGATTTTTCACAAAGTCCTATCCCATATTGCAGGAAGTATAGTCCCAAGGTTGCTTCAGGAGACTTGCTTTCTCTTGCCTCCCAAGAGAAGATGATCCACCCTTGATCCTGACAGTTTCCTGTGGCTCTTGCAACACATGTGAGGTTCTGGAATCTCTCTGGACATCCTTTTCTGATCACCAAAATGCACTGAGTGAATGAGTGAATAAACGTGGATTTATCATAATGCTAGTGAAAGTGAGTAGCATAGCAGAAAGGGGCTTGTCCCTTCTGGAAGGCCAGAAAGAGTCACAGCCTAATAATCAGTTGTTAAAACAAATGAAAAACCTTTGAGAGATAATTAGCTGCAAACAAAAGACAGGAGATAGAGGATGGAGGAAGAGAACAGAAGGAAATGGCTTTTTCTGTAAGACTCTCTTAAATTAACATCCTCTGATTTCTGGAAATTTCAGCATTTTTGGGACTGCGATTGCCCTTATGGAAGCAAATGCAAAGAGACAGAGAAGGAAGCTGCAACTGTTTTAGACCTTGGTTTGCTGGAGTTTTCTCCGTTGATATCACAGCTTCGTGGCATTGTTTGCAGGCTCTGGTTTTGCTTTGAAAACAGAGTACATCTCATCTGAGAATCCAAATCTGAATTTCTTCTTGCTTAAGTGGGGATCTGCAATGATCACAATGAGTCAGACTACAGTTTTACAAGGGCGTTTTCCCTCTGAGGCTGATTTGCTCTAATGGCTATTGATTCAACAAACTGTAACTTGGAAGAATGGAGGAGCTGTGAATGGAGCTGGGCTGGAGGAATTAAATTACCCTAATGTAACTTCTAATGGACCTACCAGCAGTGTCCACTCCTTCCAGAAGGTCCTGAAAACAGCTCTGTCCCTAATTTCAGCCATTATCGCAGTCAGTTGCATTGCTAATGCTGTGTATCGATAAAAGGATAAATGCTATTTTTGCTCTTGGTGTCAGGAGGGCTGGGTATCACATTAAAGGCATAGATCACTGAAGTTCTGTCCTTGAAATAGTCATGGCTTTCAATTTCTTTCTCAGCATGTGTTTAAATATTCCCAAGAGCCCCAAACTGCCTCCAGTTGCTTCCTGTTTAAATAAAAGATGATTCCTCTTTTTATTCTGTGGAATCCATTCAAAAGAAAAGGTCATGCCCAAAGGGAGAAAGCAATTTCCTTATTCTTCATTTCAGAGCTCTGGGGATTTGTAATTTAAGTTTCCCAGAACAAACTCATTTTTTTTTTTAATTGGTATTCTTTGTTAATTTTTTTTTT
>VZRU01009606.1:429628-452148 GCA_013398155.1 Pedionomus torquatus | reverse complement strand
CACTGTTAAAAGTTAAAAAAAAAAACCCACAGCATTACTACCTAAGTAATTTGAAGGTGTTTGTTAAGAATATGGGACAATCAAGGAACTGGAAAAAAATTTTAGGTATATCCTACCTTTTACTAGTTTTTGTTCCCTTCCTCCCTTTTCAGACTCAACCAATCGCTTTTTTCTTTTGAGACAAATGAGGTGGTGTCTAAACTCTGTTTTGGAGCCTGGCGTTCCCATAGGCAGCAAGATGCTCTGTGTATTTATCAGCAATACAAGGTAAGAAAGTAAATATCGTATACTGCACTTCCTGCTGTCATTCTACATATTAAGAAAGCAACAACTACTGCACTTTTCAGGACTCCCTTCCCAGGAGATACCTAAGCTGGCATCACCATCTTTTTTGTATACTGAAATACAAAAGGATCAGTATGGACAAACAAATAAGGTCTAAGAAGGGACATGTAAAGTATGTCCTCCTTGACTGTCCTTTCCTCCCATCCTAATGTTGTTTTTCACTTTCTCTCTTTCCTTCTTTCTGCTGAACTCTGATAAGGGAGAATTCAGCCCAGAGCCAATATGTCATTTTTAAGATAATGATTTTGAGTATCAAATGTTTGGCCTGCACTTTTGGAATAGCAGACATATTAGATCATTCATTTTGTGGTGCCCTTGTTTATTGGAAAGTAACTTGTACTTTATCTTCTCAGCCACAATCATGTATAATGTTTTGGGTAGCAGAATTGAGTTTTGGTTATTAAATTATACATTTAGAGCTGTATTCTTATTGAATTTCCAGGTGAAATTTTTTGTTGTGACTGCCTATTTCAGTTATGACTGCATATAGGTAACTGAATGTCTCTGTCCTGACATAATGTCACACATAAATAGGGAAATTAAGAAAAAACCTCTTTTTTGCACAAAATAGCAATCTTACCCTGTCACCCTATATTTTGAAAATACTATGATGTTAGGAAAGCAGAATCTGAAGCTTATTTGGCAATGCATTATTCATATTTGCCCAAGACATCCTTCCAGGAGAAAACCCTGCCATCAGTCCTTTAACATAATGGGACATCAAAAATAATGTATTGTAACTCGGTGGTCAATATTTATTTTCAGGCTGCCTGACAAGTTAGATTATCAGGTATCTGAAAATCTGCACTGGGGGATGCCAAAAAAGCATAAACTAGAATGTGATGAAGAAGTATGGAAACATAACATCAAGAAACACTTCAGAATGACAGTGTATAAATTCTGTATGACTCAACAGCTGTACAGGTAGAGAAAGCCCAGCATGACATAGGCTGATTTAAGAAAACTTGAAGGCAGAATTAATCATTGATGTGACTATTTCTGGAAATGAAAGAGATTTTGAAAAGGAAGAAAATGTGAAAACCATACAGATTGAGTGACTGTACCATAAATAAGATTTCTCTTGGTAATTTAGCAGTAAAAATAAAATATGGTTACCTCAAGGATCTAACAAGAATGTGTTGGACACAGAAATTGTCTGGATTTACATACGATACTTGCCAAGTCTACCATTCTTGGAAATCCCTTCTGCATTCCTGTGTCTCTAAAGGGAATTCATGGTTCATTTGTTTGCTTCCCAAGATGAATATGAACAAAATTTATATTCTTATAGGAGGATGCACACTACAGCTCAAAGTTCTCTGTGCAATCAACTTCTGGTATTTTTCTTCACAAAGTCAAAGAGTAGAGACTGTAATCAGCAAACATGGTAGAGAACATCATCTGTATTCAAATCATTGGTGAACAGATCCTTGATACCCAAGGTAGTGGTTGCATTGAGAGAAAAGCTCAAACAAATTAAGACGACAAATAAATAATGGAATAAGGCAAAACAACTAATAGAAAAGAATATGAGAAAGGAAAATTTTCTGGTATGACAATTTGGACAGGAGATACCCAGGACCATGACATGTAGGGTTTAGCAGTGAGGGGAGCCTGCCATCAAAGAGCTGGGGAAATATTTTGAAATATGGAACTCAGTCAAATGTAGATTTCTAACTGAAAGACCAACAAGAAAGAGTCTTGCTCACACCTGGAATTATGATTATGCATGAAGCAGACTTGGCAGGAGCATTAAGAGAAAGAACCTGAACTGAGTTTCCAGGGTCTTTGATGTAGATACATATCCATTTGAAGGGATCTTCTTTAAGGACCTGAAATAAGCACAGAACTATGAACTCCTAATAATTTGTGTAGATCCTAAAAACTACCACTAGGGCCTGATTCTGATCTCAGAGTCTTCAGATTGTACAGCTAGAAATTTCTGTTGCCTTTGCAAATGTTATGGACCTCAGCAAACAAGTTTCTTCTCATCATTTCTACCTGAAATTAAGCTGCCAGTCCTGCTTGATGGTAACACTGTCTATTATGAAAGGCAGGAGGGAGAGCACCATTTCATGAATTATGTGGCAAAACAGGTTTTAAATTCATCGAAAACCAAGTGCCTAACCTGCTAGCTTTCCCCCCTTTTCTGTGCTTACAAGTTAAGCAGGTTTAACAATGATCAAAGGTACTAGTGTGATAACTAAGTAAAAAATACCAAAATAAAACCAAACCCCAAACCCTCCTCCCTCCCCAGCTATTCAGCAAGTTGGTGTGTTTTTCCTGAAATGATGCTCCTTCATATTAAGAACAGGCTGTTGCCAGAGCTATCACCTTTGGAGTGTGAAATGGAGTGGCATTAAGTTCTGGCTGCTGTGAGTCATATTTGTTTGTCCTCATACAGCCCAGATTTCCTGCTGGCATCCTAGATTGCAAGAACATACACATGGTGCATACATGGAGCAATGCCTGCTTCCTCAGACAAAGAACTGAACATTGTGTGACAGCAGGCCCACCCCTCTGGAGATCAGAGAGTGCAAATCTGTTCTGATGATGAAATCCACACATAATTTCATGGGAGAGGACGATGAAATTACATTTCAGCAATCCTGCAGTAAAGCACTGTAACACTCTTTATAGAAGAGAGGTTATGAATGAAAAATGAATATGTGTGTAAGTGATTTCTGATGCTTTAGAGTCAGGGCAGAACTACAGTTGTTGACCTTTTTGTAATGTTTCATAAAATCCATATATTTAGATCTTCAAGCTCTTGTTAATTAAAAGTTATGGAAAAAATTGCAACATAGAATACTTTAAAAACGCCTTTTGAAGACTTTCTTTGTGAGAGAAATTTTTCTTGGCCTATTGCTGTGAGGATGTTGACACTTAAAGTTCATTTTCTTCATCAATTTTTCTCTCATGCAGGTCCCTGTGTTTCCTTTCCTGTGCTGCCCATTTGTCACCCTGACCACTACAAATTGACGCATAAACTTGACATGCATTTGAGAAATCTTCTGCTTCTATATCATGTACACATGGATGAGAAACTATGCAAATATTGGTCAACTAAAACCAAAAACATAATTCAAAAGTGCCTCTTGTTCTCTGTTATTTAAACTTTGCCTGTCAGGTGTGGATGGAACACCTGAACAGGCTGGAGGAATGTGCACCTCCGACTAGTGATGTACAATATCCAAAGCAGGCAAGGGTCTAGCTTTCTACTGGGTTCAGGATAGCAGAAACACTAGTTTCTGCTTACTCAAATTGCTGGAAGTGTTTAATGAGGGAGGAAAAATGGAGTAATGAATTCCTTTCATGATACTGAATTTACGCAGGTCAAAGAATTGTTTCCTTGCACAAGGCTGAAACAGACTCTGTCTGCAGTGGTGGTTCTTCCGTCACAGCTCCTGCTAGCCAGGATCTCACTGGTAACTGGAAGTCACTGACTCCAACATGAGGACTGATTAGCTAAAGCTGGTTTTTTGCTTGCTATATGAGGCAGATGTCTTTTTTTTCCTACTAAACGGGGCTTCCAGAGATCCAAGTCACCCATTTTCTTTATAGGTAAGAGGCTTTCTTGCCCCTGTGCAAGGAAATAACACAGTAGCAGGACTTGAAAAATAGTGTAGCTATTGCCTAAAAATCAGTGATACTGTGTTGTTCAAATTAAAATAGTGACTGTTAAACACTGAATCTATCTGAGCATTGGGGGTTGTTATGTTTCTAAAGACTTACAAACAGGAAAATTTACCAGTGTAATTTTCCTGATATAACCTACCTTGCAAAGCACCATACCAAGAGGTTTTTTTCTGAACAAGTTTAGAACTAAAGCTCCCAAATAGCACTTCTCTTCTGGAAAGTTTTAGGAATTTATTTATATTTGAATAGTTTACTACTTTCTAAAATGTAGTTGAAATTGGCTAGTAGATTCAGAATAATTTTTTGGAAAAAGTGAGGAGTGCGAGCAGACAGCAGACAGACAGTTCAATGGGCAGACAGCACGATCACATAAGGACTGTTTTCTTAGGAAACAAAACTATGTTGGAGCACCAGGAGGCTAGTTGTTTAAGACCTCTCTTCTATAACTCTGGGGTAAAGGTAATACTGTCTTTCTGGTTTTAAAAGGTCTTGTCCTAACAAACCTTCACTTAATAACCTCCCTGATCACTAATGGAAAACAGAGTATTCAAAAATGTTCTGACACTAATATGTTCTGAAAACTACATTTCTGAACTGTTATTAACAGCATAACTCCTTCCATTTCACTAGTACGCCTGTAATACCATCACCAAAATATAGTGGGCTCTTGGTCAATTTATTCTTTCTTGACTGTGGAGCAGAGGCTTTTTGGCTTCTAATAAACTCTTTAAGTTATCTCACTTTTTGTTTCCATTTGTCTCTTAGTCAACATTACTCTTACTTACCCTCAGCTTTGGCAAATTAGTTGTTTAGAAGAAATGTGTATGCAGCTGATTAGGACTATCCTCTAATTATCTGTTGAATATAACCAGAACACAATCACCTACTTGTAGGTCATTGCAACAATTGATCTTTATGCAACTTAACAGCAGATGAAATAAACTATTTTGGAGTACTTTTTATATAGGAAATCTTGTTCAATTACTTTTAGAAATTGTGATGCCTGTGTCCCAAAACCTACACTTCCTAAACAAAGCATAATTAAGTTTCTGTATGTGACAGGAAGGTATGGTGGACAGTTTTCTTAGGGAGTTCTTTGACCTGTTACATACCTCCCATGATCAACAACCCTTGAGCTAAGTTACCCAGTTCCTAGTACCCACAAACATTTTGCTGGATCTCTGTGCTTTCTCCACTCTGTCCTTACATCTTGTAGCCAAACATTTTAAAATTCCAATCATTTGAAACATGCTTACTATAATCTACTTTGCCAACTGCAACACCCTTCTGCTTTCCAAGATTTTTCAGGTTTTTTTACCCTGAATATGTGAACAAAAAAGTGATTTCTTCACCTTTTTTCTCCCTTAGTTCGATGAATTTGCAAACAAATGAGTTTGACTGATTTTATCATGCCTATTGGTAAAACTATAATTATTGTCATCACTATTAAGCAAGTCTTCCATACTACTTCAATTTGCTATTGACCAGGGAGGCTAGTCTGTACTCCTTATTTACAAGTTTCTGCTCATATGAAAAGAGTATTTTTTCTATAGAATTGTCATGGAAAATTCTCCAAATCCCAAGTCTTCCCTTTCATATAATTAGTATACTCAACAGTCCACAGCTCTTTCACTCATGAAGTGAATGCATCTCCAGGGAAGTCAGCTGAATCCTGTATAACATCCTGAAGACTATAATTCAAATAATTGTGTGGTATCTCCTTGTGGAAGAATGATGCAATTGCTGTAGGAGTTTCCCAAACTTATTGTTACAGATTTATTTTTACTCCAGTGAAATGTTGCTGTATATAACTGTCTATGAAACTTTTGCTGATTTCTGTTTTAAAAGTCTGAGGTAATAGGGTTTTCAACAGCTACCAAGCTCTGTTCACAGTTAAACAAAAACTGATCAAGCTTCACTGGAAAATAAAAAAGACTGACCTCTCACTACATCTATTGAGAAACTATTCTAGAAAAAGGCCTCTCAGATAGATACCATCTAATTTTCAGCCATGTTCTTGAGTTTACAGCATTTGTTATTCTCCATTCTTCCCCGTATGCAGTGACAAATGACAATTTATCTCTCTCTCAAGGAGGCTGAAACACCTTTCTTGGATGCTGCTTGCTTCATCCCATCAGGATTATTATCACGTACAGACTTTGTAGCTTTCTGTTCCTTCAGGGACTTGTTTGTTATCTGACTCACTGAGTAGCTGGTAGTGTTGCTGCACCTAAAGCAAAGTCAAAGGCTTCCTGATTTTCATTCTCTTTTGGTCAGCAGGATACTTAACTCAGTTCCTTAGCACACTCTGATGTTTGATGCTTGTCCCTTGAAACAGCTGTTTATATGGGTGTGAAATGGCATTAAATAGCTGCTTCTAGATGATATGCTTTTTTTCCTGTGATATGTTAGCCAGATGACATTTGATGCACTGAAAGGAAAAATACATGGAATGGTGCATCTCTGTGCTTATACAGAAGAAATAAAGGCCCTCTCTTGAACATTTAAGCCCAGGTATTTTCTGGAGTTCATCTAGTTATAGAATTGCAAGAATATTAGGTTAAAGCTATTTTCTTGACTGCAGTGAAGGATTTACCATGAATGATGAAATTTGTATTTCCCATCTAAGCCTTGGACATTTTTTTCTTCTTAGTTACCTATGTCCCTTATATAAGATGGATGCAGAAAGAACATCACGTCTATCAAAAACACTTAGTTTGGGATGCTTTCTGAAAGTGCCTTTCCCTCAATTTACTACACAAAGAGCCTATACAACTAGCTTTGATCAAATGCCTATATTTTACATGCTTCTAAGGTAATTCTCTCCTTAAAAGACTCTAGGCACTTCCATAAATTTTTGACTCCTTACTTAAGATAGATGTCATTTCATGTATTTTTTAATGGGGACGAAACACCACTCACACAGAAAATATATATGTCCCATGTGACCTGGAGCTGGTTTTACACTGAAGGGTTTTGCAAGGAGGAGGAGCCAGACTGCCAACATAAAATGAGTTGAAACTAAAAGGCAAAGATCATAAGTGAGAGAAGCAGGCTGCTTCTCATCAACAGGACATATTAATTAATACCTTACTATGGTTTCTAGACCTGGAATTGCTGCTGCTTCTGTGTAAACAGCTACTCTTTGAAATAAAAAAAGCACTCTTTACATTTAATGAAAAAGACCATGATATTCATTATTTCTTAAGTGCCAGTGATTTCCTTGGATGTAGTTGTGCCAGCAGAGCAACAGACTATATAGTGTGAATAATGTCCCAGAGCCTGTTGTGAATTTTCTAAATTCCCTTAATTCTCTGGTACTAATTTTTCCATACCAAGAGTCTAACAGACTACAGCCTGTCAATCTGCTTTCTTTCAGCAAAGGGACAGTGACATATATAAAATCGTTTCTGCAAGTGACTCATTGAAAAATCCAGGTTATTGATAGAAAAAGCATTTTCTTAAACTTACCAAAATGTTAGCAATAGCATTTGTGACCATTTTAAAACCCTTTCTGTGTGTGACCTTAAACAAGTCATTGATCTTTAATGTTTCAGGTACTCCATTTATAAAAGGGGGCTAATAATATTTCCTTTGTAACATGCTTCAAGCCATACAGATGAAAACCACAAGATAAGCAGCAGCTATTATCTTCATTGTTATTAAAACCTTGCTGACAGGACATGGCAACACTGCAATTCCTACAAGACCTCCAGATACAGTTTCATGCTTTTTGCAGAGATGATTCTGTACTTGATGTCCTAACTCGCTTAACATAAAAAATAAACAACATAATGTAATTGTTCTCTGCTTTACCTGGTTTGACTTTTAACAACAAGATGGCTCCTGGGGACAGCAGCTCTCTCTGTTCTAACAGAAATTTGGAACAGCTGCATGTAGTCCATTCCAAGCTCTCCTCCTTGTATAGTTTATCTCCAAAACCACCTTAGAGCAAAACCCACTTGTTTACTTCAGTGGAAGTTTTTCCACTAGGCATGTAAACTTCTCCAACCTCTCTCTCCCCAGTGTTTATATATAAAAATACCTAATCCATCTCTGCCAGAAAATTCAGGGAAGAGAATAAGTGTAAGCTATCCAAGCCTAAGCAAACAAAAAAAGTCATCAAGGATTTAGAAGAAACTTGTTGGTTCATTTTCTTTGGAAGGACAAGGAAGAGCAAGCAAAGCGGTGAGTGAAACCTGGTTTCCTAAGTTTGTTCCCTTATTCTCTAAGCAAATACTCCAGCTAAATCCTTCCCCATTTCAATAACTTCTTCCCTGGAATCTGAATGGGAAAAAAGATTGGCAGGGCTGTGGCTACCCTGGGTCTGTGGTAAGAAACTATTTGTGCTTTGGGAGAGTGGTGAACTGATTGTCAAAATGGCAGCTGAATATTTTTGTTTCCTGAGAAAAACAAGCTGAAAACAGCCACAGATTCTCACTAAACCATATCCAGTACATCCCTGAAGACCTAGGTCTTCAAGAGTGCAAAAAATTATCTTCGTCATCTACATGTTCTATTGGAGCACCTAGGTTTAATCTTTGCTACCTAGAGCCTGTGTTGCCTACTGAGTCTCTTGTAAACTCTTGTAAATATGTACAATCTTCAAGGAAGGGATTAAATTGGTTGGTTTTTTTTTTTTTTCTCCTTTTCTCTACTTCCAGACTATATATTACTAAAACTTGTTCTGCTTACCAATACTGTACTGCTATAATCTTACTAAGCAGAAGTGCTATATATTAATAGTGTAATGGCTAGAATGCTGTTATGGGAAAATGATGCTGCTATAAAAAAGTTCTCTTTCAATTGAAAAGAATAAACTATATGAATATTAAAAAAAAAAACCAAAACAGTCATTCTTTTTTTTGATACTAAGTAGGCTGTAAACTTTTAACAGACTAATATAAATTGGTTCAGTTTCTGTGCTTAACGTGTTAGACTGAAGTGTACCTATTTTTACAGCTAGTCATCCTGACTGCAGATACCCCGAAGGGAAAAAAGTGACATGGGATCCCCAGAGTATCATTGAAGTATTAGTCAAAGGCTGACAAGTATCTGAACAATTTGCTGATGCATGTAGGGTTGTCCTCCTCTCAGGGGATTAGCTGTGACCTCGGCCCTTGTGTTGTATCTGCATTAGTACAAATCTGGCAATATTCAAGAGAATTGAAAGCCTTCAGGCTTCCTGAGTGTAAAGAGCAACTAACTTCAGCCCAGTCAAACAAAAGCCCTCAAAAATAGAATCATAGAATGGTTAGACTTGGAAAACACTCTAAAGATCATTGAGTCCCAAGCCCCCTGGCATTGGCAGGGACACCTCCCGCTAGAACAGGTTGCTCAAAGTCCCATCCTTATACCTAAGCTCCCATGTTAGAAACAGTAAACAAGAAATTATATCAGTCACTACTGACTGTTGAAACCTACTACCAATATCACATCCCTCACAGATGTTAAATCAGACCTTTTAACCACATTCAGACTTCACGGTATGTCTGTCACATGCAGTACCCATGGCTGTGGCACATCAAAGTTTGCCTCAGGACTGTGACAAAGATCTGTGGGAAAATATTAAACAAAACCAACTGTATTGCTAACGTCCTTTCAGGATGTTTCTGGAGTTTGGTGTCAAGTGGTGGCTTTTTCCACTTTCCAGAGCATTGTTTGCTTATACTAATAAATGAGAGGTCACAAACAGTAAGAGAAGAAATACCCCGAACTATACATAAAAATCGGAGATTCTGAACTGAATGCTTTCAGGCACGGTCACATAGTCATGTTACAGTATTTGGCACTAAGTTTGGCTTAGGTTCATCCCCACAATATACACATGCGTGGCTGAAAACAAGCAAAGAACAGGCTGTTCTGATTAAATACACCGCAAGCCTAAAAGAGGTTAGAAACTAAAGATTTCTGTCTCCTAATCTGGTGATGTTGTGTAACAAAGATGTGATTAGGATATCACTCCTAGCTCATGGCTTCTCGCACATGTGGCAAGAAAATGCCCCAACTATCACTCTGATACTGAATTCTATTGTACTCATCTCTGTTGTTCTAATAGCTGAGGAGCAGAGGCCAGAAGAGACATCATGGGTGATGACACTCAAGCCTTGCTATCACAAGCACATATGTAATATATTAAAATAATAGAGGTAGCAGCCTTCAACTTCAAACTAGGAGTTAAGCCCCATTCCTTCAGGATCTCACTTCTTTGATGGTTAGGAAGTGATTCTATTTTTCTGCTGCTTTTGGGGCTCAGTGTGAACCTTTGGGATTCAACAGAAAAATTAAGTTGGATGGTTAATAATATTTCTCTTTATCATGTTTTTGTCTTGTGGTGCAGTCTGAAAGCCTTCACTGGAAACAGATGCCTAGGAAGAATCTTCCAGTTATATTCTTATTCTTGGAGCTGCCTGCAGGTTTTCATACCATTGACTTCTGGATAGCTGTCTGTGTCAGGACATGGAGTCAGCTCCTCTGCTGTTGAAGGCACCATGTCTTATTATCCCATGCATTAAAGCCCCAAATTTCATATAAAAAGCAGCTAATATTTCTTCCTCTGTTTTGATTGGAAAGCTGTTTTAAAACATCATTGTTCTGACTGCTTTAATTTCCAGAGCAATTTATTAATGAACAACTTATACTAGGCTTTTGTAATGCCAGCATTGTTCTTTGGCTTAAAATAGCTCTTTTGAAACTCTGCTTGCTCCCATACAACAAACAGAATTCCTCTCAACTTTTGTTTTCTTAGTCTAAACTCCTGCCAGACAGACCCTCTACTCCTTCATTATCCTGGCAGTCCTTCTCTAACTGTTTTCTAGGCTGAGTTCATCTGTCTTGAACACAGATGATCAGAATCATCTACTAAATATCTTGCACAAAAGCATTAACATTTCCTAGTCTCTTTTGATGTGTTATTTCTCAATACATTAGGAACACATTATTTTTGGACAGCTGCATCAAACTGGCTCAAAATTATCCTCTTTCCATACTCAAGAACTCTAAAGACTTAGAGCTGTTTTTTTGGTTTGTTTGGTGGGTGGTTTTGCTGTATTATTTTTTCTTGTTGTTGTTGTTTAATCTCTTGATAGATGAACAACTCAGTATCTAGCTGATTTTTTTTTGGAAATGTCTTTAAAATGGTGTCATGGTATTAAGGAAAGAGAGTTTAAAACATAGTGTTCCAGAGTGTCTAAGGGAGGTCTCACTTGACTGAATATCTTTTGACGTCAAATAGTTAGCCACCTAAGCTAACTCTCTAGGCTCTTTTTATCATCAATGGACAGAGACAAGCACCTCTAGAGTGTGATTTAGCTCACCCTAAAATAGATATCTAAAACAAGAGGGAGACATTTCTCTTTGGAGATTGCCTCTCTCTGTAGACGATAAAGGAGGCCTAGGCAACTGTCTCAGATGTTTTACTTAATTTGTGTGTGGCTGAAGTAAGAAGAGATGAATCTTATCCTAAGCAATTCAGGACAGTGAAAAGCTGTTCCAAAAATATTTAGATTTGCCAGTGTCTATATTGTACTGAAAGGCTATAAAATTTATGTTTCTAGCTCATTGGGAAACATGGACATATTTATCTATTAACTGTAACAGATTATATACATACAGGACACTTCTAGTAATTTAAATAGGTCTCTTTTTAAAAAAAAACCACCTGAATATGTCAAAGGTTTTTATGCTCACTGAGTTGTGCTGACAACCTTGGAGAGCTACAGATACACCAGACAGCTATGAATTCTGACCTATTTCCTACAACTATAAGTATGATTATTTATCTGAAAAGGACTGCTCACTCATGAGAGGTTGCTGGTGAATGCAAGTGCTTGCAGGATTTGGGCAATAATTCATTATAATATCACAAATACATTCTGCAGTAGTGCAGTAATACCCTTCCTACTGAGTACATGATATGCTGGATTAGACATAAATAATTTAGCACAAATAAATTAGCACAAAGTTACTTAATTTTCATTTTATTATTTTTATTTTTTATTCTGTGAGTGAGCTTGATATATGCATTGGTAGATAAGAGGAGAGCAACAGTTGTCATCTACCTGGACTTATGCAAAGCATTTGACACTGTCCTGTATGACATCCTGGTCTTTAAATTGGAAAGCATGGATTTGATGGATGGATCACTCTATGGATAAGTAACTGGCTGGATGGCTGCATTCAAAGACTTGTGATCAATGGCTCAATGTCCAAGTGGAAACCAGTGACAAATGGTGTTCTTCATGGGTCAATACTAGCACCAGTGCTGTTTAATATCTTTGTCAGAGACAGACAGTGGGATAGAGTGTACCCTCAGTAAATTTGCCAATGACACAAAGCTGTAGTGCGGCTGACATGCTGGAGGGAAGGGATATTATCCAAAGTGACCTGGAGAGGCTTGAGAGGTGGGCCTGTGCAAACCTCATGAAGTTCAAACAAGCCAAGTGCTAGGTTCTGCACCAGGGACACGGCAGTCCCAAACACAAATACATAGTGGGTGAAGAGTGGACTGAAAGCAGCCCTGAGGAGAAGGACTTGGTGGTGCTGGTGGATGAGAAGCTCAGCATGAGCTGGCAATACGTGCTGGCAGCCCATAAAGCCAACTTCACCCTGGGCTGCATCAAAAGAGGTACAGGCAGCAGGTCAAGGAAAGTGATTCTGCCCCTTTACTCCACTCTGGTGAGACTCCAGCTGGAGTACTGCATCCAACTCTGGAGTTCTCAGCACAGAAAGGACATGGTACTGTTGAAGAGGTCCAAAGCTGGGCCACAGAAATGATTGAGTCTGGGAGAGTTGGGGCTGTTCAATCTGGAGAAGAGGTGGCTTCGGGGAGACCTTGTAGCATCTTTCCAGTACTTCAAGGGGGACTACAGGAGAAATAGGGAAGGACTCTTTACCAGGGAGTGTAGTGATAGGATGAGGGGTAACAGTTTTAAAGTGAAAGAAGGTAGATTTAGATTAGATATTAGGAAGAAATTCTTTACTGTGAGGGTAGTGAGGCACTGAAACAGGTTATCCAGAGAAGTTTTAGCTGACCCATCCCTGGAGGTGTTCCAGACCAGGCTGGACGGGGCTTTGAGCAACCTGGTCTAGTGGGAGGTGTCCCTGTCCGTGGCAGGGGGGTTGGAACTCAGTGATCTTTAACCTTTCTAACCTTTCAGTCCTTTCTAACCCAAACCATTTCATGATTCCATGATTGATATTATACTTTCCTAAAGGAGTAGGATGAAGTCAAAGGGTTTACCTAAAACACATAAGACTTTGATATCCTTATCTATAGACATCTTTCAGTAAGGGGAACACTGTTTGTTAAAAAGTGCCCTACCACATTTATTTTTAGTAGGTAATGAAGAAATGTACTTAACATTTTGTTCCTTGAGTGTGAAGAAGCACTTAATATAACAACCGCTTTTGTTGTGCTGAGACATACTTTCCATTCACCCACCCAAACACAAAAAACCCCCATGAAGCCCAAGGAACAATTCAGTTGTTAAACCTGAGATCACCTTTTATCTTTCACTCAAAGGCACCCCAATCCTTCCCCAAATAAGTGTAAAAATAAAATTGAGAGCTACTTCCACCTCTCCATCACAGGAAATCTTGCTGAGACTAATCTGCTTTTTAGAAGGTTTACTTTTAAGTAGGATTTCCTTTCACTGCATGTACACACAGTAAGTCAGGAAGCTCCAGTCTGAGTCAATGCTAAACGCATTTAGTTTTCAACTTGAGTCGGCTTGCAAATGATGGAACCAATGATTCATAATTTCCATCCTGACCTTGTTTGCTTTATATTCACACTGTGGCAGGTGAACTGTCATGTTCAAGATCATCAAGTTATTTAAGGGGAAACTGATGCCATCCATTAGCCTGCTATGTGAAAGACATATTTGCACGAATAAGAACAAGTTATAGGAAGGTGATATGCCACTCAGATATTTCAAAGAGTTCACATTTTTTGTCAAGTCTAGCATAATTTGCATATTCCAATAACACTGCACAAGTTAATTGTCATCTATGCTTATTGCAGGCCTATTATTTCTCAATCATTCACTTGTAATATCTAATTAAATAAACTGATTTTTTCCAGGGTATATCTGTCTGATAATGGATCCACTATGTGGTATGCTATAGGATAGTGGATCCACTATGTGGTACGATATAAAAAGTTTAATTTTAAACATGGGTATGGAGAGCTGCATTGAAGTCTGTTTTGCTGGCATATAATATTTCTGAATAACCTTGAAATGTCTATTTACCTTGTCCCCTAATGTCCAACAGAAAAAGCAAAGCAGAATTAAGGATCAAGTGTTTCATTGTTGTGCACCAAATACTCTGAAGTACTGATTTTCTGATGCTATCATCTACCCCTAAGAACTTATCAGAACAGATTTCTTCATTTATTTTTATTTGTCATTCCAATTTTGTACACCGTTGAGTGTGACTTACAAGTCCTCCATTTTGAGAAGAATGCACAGTTTGAAGAGTCCTCGTTGCATGTTTCATGTCATTTCTTCTTGAAACATTAAGACCTACAAGCCAATTGCAGACTATGTCTCAGTCAGTGATTTTCATCACTTTCCAAATCTTAAAAAATCAGCTAATATATACTTTTTGGGTCACAAAATTTCTAGGTCCATTGTCCTAAATGGAAAGTCTAAGACTTGGGACTGCACAACTGTCTACCTTGAAGTGTATCATTTTCCAGCCAGGAGAGAAAGCAAATGGGCAAGAGGGTGCACGGCTCTATCAATTACTGATGAGAATTTGCCATTTGGGAGTGACAATTAAGGGGTTATGACACTAGATCTGTGCATTTAAACTTGCTCATATTGAAAAAGCCTAGAACGGAGTACTCTCGTTTCCTTTCGTGAGACTACTATGCCTTTTCTTCTAAACAAGGCCTAGCAATGTTGATCTGGGCAGCACCATCTAGATTTTCACAGTGGCTGGCTTCAGGACACCTCCTGGCTTAATGTAGACTGAGCCAGTCTAGAGGAGCATTTAGTGCCTGTGATTAATGGAGGGAGGAAAATGCACTTACACTTTTGAATCAACCATCAGAGGTGCTCAGTTTTCATATTATGCCTACATATACACCCATACATAGGATGAGTAGCTTCCCCATTCCTATCATAGGCTGGCTGACTTGCTATGCTGAGGGCATTTGCTATGCTTTTTAGGTAATGGCCTATAAAATTAGGTAGCGTGGGTGTTACCACCACTAGTATGATTCACTGTACTCAACATTACACATCTATCAATCAACTACTTAAGCCTAAATCTTGGTTTCCTCTCTGGTCAATGGATGGAAATAAACAATTCTTGAAGGTAATTTTTCCCAGTAATTTATGGACACACATTTTAGGATGAGTTGTGTTATCAGCTAGTGTTGCTGCTTGCTTCTCAACAGCTAGCTAAAATTTAAATATCTTTCTATTAGATTTCTTAAGTAAAATGGGATCATAGAATCATAGAATTTTCTAAGTTGGAAGGGACCTTTAAGATCACCTAGTCCAACCATCAACCTAACTCTGATAAAAAAACAACCCATCACTAAACTCTGGCACTGAGCACTATGTCAACCCATCTTTTAATATGTCCAGGGATGGTACCTCAACCAATTTCCTGGGCAGCCCATTCCAATGCTTAATAACCCTTTCTGTGTAAAAATTTTTCCTAATATCCAATTTGAACCTCTCCTGGTGCAACTTGAGGCCATTTCCTCTTGTCTTATCGCCTGTGACTTGGGGCCTCGAGATGGGGCCTCACTAGTGCCGAGTAGAGGGGTCAATCACCTTCTGAGTCCTACTGTTCCTGATACAGGCCAGGATGTTGCTGGCCTTCTTGGCCACCTGGGCACACTGATGGCTCATGTTCAACCAGCTTTCGACCAACACCCCCAGGTCCTTTTCTGCCAGGCAGCTCTCCAGCCACTCTTCCCCAATCCTATAGTACTGCATGGGGTTGTTGTGACCCAAGTGCAGGTCCTGCCAGTTGGCTTTATTGAACCTCATCCCATTGACCTTGGCCCTTCAATCCAGCCTGTCCAGATGGCTATACTAAGCCTTCTACCTTCAAGCAGGTCAACACTACCAGCTAGTTTAGTGTCATTTACAAACTTAACTGAGGGTGCACTTGATCCCCTTGTCCAGATCATTGATAAAGATGTTAAAGAGAACTGGCCCCAATACCAAGTCCTGGAGGACACCACTCATGACCAGCTGCCGACTGTATTGAACTCCATTCACCACCACTCTCTGGGCCCAGCCCTCCAGACAGTTTTTATCCCAGTGGACAGTACTTCAATCCAAGCCACGGGCAGCCAGTTTCTCCAGAAAGATACTGTGGGAGACTGTATCAAAGGCCTTCCTAAAGTCCGGGTAAACAACATCCACCTTAGGATGGTGGATGGGTCTTAGGTATTTTAGAAGTCATTAAGACTGATTTCACTGAGCCTTGGTAAAGCACATTTACTCTAGTCAGTGTGAGTGACAGCAAATGGCTGCAGGATCACAGTACTACTTTCTGGGAAATGTTAAGAAAGATGGGAAAAGTGAAGCCACAATAAGAGAAACAGAAATGTCTGAAAGAACTCCTGTGTAAGGACGGTTAATTGTAAGAGCATTCTGCACATCTGCTGTTTGGTGAGCATTGTCCATGATGTGTCCCCCCAGAGTCTGGCCATGCTTGGCAGTCCCCAGCATGAATACAGCAATTTCCATCAGACGTACTCTCCCACTCAATGTGTGAGAAGAAAATGTGACTCACCAGAGCTTGGTAACACTTGTTTAACAAGGGGGTTTCACTTGTGGCTGTCACACCCTGTAGGTACACCAAAACAAGAAAACAAAAGCAGTAACACAGATCTATAGATAAACTGTTAAGAAACTTCCCTTTACCTCCCCTAGTCCGGCATAACTACCTCAGAAAAGGGCTTTTCAAGAAAATATTGGATCTTGGTCAAGTAAACCAAAGGATATCCCATCACCAGAACTTTTTGATTTCAGGAAGGTCATATTAGCTCAGGTACGGCAAAAGAATTACGAATGCACTGTTGTCAGCTGTAGTGCTAGAAGAAGGACCTGACTGTACATTTCTCTGCCCAAAGCTGCTCTCAATTATGCCTCTGAAGAATCAGCTGTAATTCTAGGTAGCTGCCTTATTAAAGAAGAACTAAAATTTGCAATGTGCAATTTGCACAGTTCTATTATTACATACAGAAGACAACGGTGGTCTCTATGCACAGAATAACTGGAAAGGTGAGAGATTACATTTCTCATTATTTTCTTCAGGAAATTAAGTCTAATACTGCAGTAGTAATAGCAGAACTGATTATGGAGTTACTAAGGAGTAAAGATAATGATACACTTTGGAAAACTAACAAAGGTTAAGGTCCCACCCCAGGCAACAGAGAAATGACAACAAAAAGTTTATTTTGAGGAAGTATGTTGCCCTTAGAGATCACAAAAAGAAACCCTCTCAGAACTCCATCTCAAAAAGACTTTGTTATTTTCTAAAAAGCTTCATATACTGAGTTTAATTTTCTGTTTCCAGTTCAGTCCCATTATGTTAGTTTGCTATAATACATTATAATTAAAATGGAAATATCCCAATTACAGCTTCCCATGAGAGAATTTTTTCTTGGCTCATCTTTAGGATCTTATAAAATTTTTGAGACATACATGGGCCATATCCCTTCTGCTTTCAGATAAAAACAGCAGGAGGAATATGTCTGGGTCTTGAATTACTACATAATCATTTTCTTTCTGAAGGTATTATAGTACCAGGAATGTATTTATTCAGCTGTTAGAAGAAAACAGGCAGCTTGCTGACTGCAAGAGAACTACTGGGAACTTGTTTATTTACTACTAAAATGTATGCATTTGGCAGGGCATCTGGTCACATTTTATTTTGTCAAGAATGGGTATCCTGGAGGCAAGGTAACCTGAATATCTGAGAGCTGTTTAAGGTACATAAAAAATAGGGATTAGTGTCTGAATATTTTCAGATCTTGTACCAATTTTTGTTTGAATGTTTTAACATAATATAGTGTTCTTTGCAAGAAGTTTTTGAAGCACAAGATACCAAAACCAGATAGATTGCAAGAAGAATTTTCTTTGATCTGATTTATCTCTAGAGCATTAATATACTTTAAAAATAAACTGAGCTCAAGTTTTATATCCAAGTGATGAACCCACACTGTTCACAAAGCTGTGCTAGCAGTACTAATGAAATAAACAGATATAAATAGTCAATATAACCTAAAATAACTTGTTACCTTTATGGTGTAAAAGAAAGAGACTTTTTACAAACAAAGCCTTCAAACCTTTAGTGTTCTGAAAATGGAATTGACCCCATTTTTCCATAACTAAATAAACACAGGAATGCAATTGCTTTATCTGAATCCCTGTTAACAAAATTCTAAAAATACTTTGTATGCACGTCATGGACACAGCACGTGTGTGCACCTAACGTTTGGTGCAACTTCCTGCTCAGAATCCAGGGGGTGGAAGGAGGCTTGCAGTTGCTCTGACTGGCACCAAGGAGCAGGGAACAAAGAAGAAAGAAATGAGGTCCTTCCTTTGATTTAATGAGAAACCTGTGGAGGTTGGGAAACAGAGAAAGAGGCAATCAAAACAGGGGATGATTTTAAATCTCAAAGTAGCTGCCAATCTGCAGATTAGACTATAGTTAATCAGGGAAAGGATTTTTAAATCCAGTAAAAACAAGACAGGATAGATTTTTTTTTAAGAATATTTTTGATTTTTGAGATAGGCTGAGGAATGGGAATTATTTCCTTCCCTAGACTTGTGCAGATCTGAGACCCGCCCCTCCCATGCTGCTCACCAAGAGGCTTTTGGTTCCCTGTCAGTCAGCCACGTAGATGATGAACAGTAAGGAAGGTGAGCTGGCAGGAAAGGACGCAGATTTTGAAACTTCCTGATTTCCGTTGGCCTTTCATTGATGAACAAGAAAGAATTCCAAGGTCTTTTGGAAAAATATCTGAGCAGCTTCAGCTACTGACCTTCCTTCCTCACTTCTGCAGAAGATCCTCCTGCAGTCATGGGAACACCACCAGTGAAGAAATAGAAACCTTTTTCTCTCACACAAAGAAGCAGAAGTGTGATGACAGCTGCTTTGTGAACCAAGCAGCTTCAGAATGTCCCCTGCCCCCTGCAGGGACTGCTATCCCATGGGACAAAGAAAGAAAAGAAAAGAGTGAGGAATGAAGACATATCTGATCGAACTGTGAAGGAGATTACTCGGTGTGGGAGTGATGAAGGGCTGGAAAGCCCAGTGGCAAGCACAAGTGAAGATTAATCACTTGCTGCTATGAGGGGAAACATCATCTCCAAGGAGAAAGGACTGGATGTCATGAGTAAGACTTTCTGTGTGAACAGGTATGGCGGCCTAATGGTAGGACACATTCTGCTTTTGCCTCAAACACCCACCCACATGCCTTCTTCCCGACACTTTACAGAAGGCTTTCCTATACCATGATGCTCAGCCTAAAGCCACAGCTGGTCTAAAGCCCTCTCCCTTCCTTCTCTCTTTTTTTCCCCACCATTTACTGTTCTGAGGAAGCAAGCATGATCTCAAGTCCTTGTGCTGCAGAACAACTCTTCTTTAAGGACATTGACTGTTAACTCAAAGGTCTTTGACCACATTTAACAAGTCAGAGGCAATGCACCTGTTCTAAAGAAAGAGATAACTATGAATAGGGATTTTTATTGAGGCCATAAATAGTTATAGTGACATACTCTCTTACTTATGTAGCAGTATGTGGTGTAACAGATGACTCTGCATTCTGAATATATGAAAGCTGTAATAAAAAGAAGTCTTTGTTTCATTATTACACAGGGGCAGGGAGAAGCTTTCACTCATACACTACCTCCACCAACTGAGAGAAGGGTGGCTTTGACCTCATTGATAACTCTTTTCAAGCAGTACAGTCATGGCTTGATTAAGATAACATCACCAAGAGCGGTCTGTGATTGTGTGTTCCAATCTGAGTCACCTGAAAGGAGACCCATTTACTGAATTTGGGTAACATCACTTTTTAACATCAAGTGCTTCTAAAATATCTCAGGAATCCTTTTTAAAATTCTGATTTTGCAGCATTTCTCAGGCTGAAAGTGGCAATGTCATGTGGGGTGAACACACTTCAGAAAACCTTTCAACTCAAGAAGTCATAGATAATCTAGTGATTTTTTTAAAGTTTGCATGATAACAGTAATGACTACCCAATAAAGGGCATTTCACCATAAAAAATATTTTGTATAACAATGCACCCTGGAAGTTTTGTGCCATGAGACAGAAACCCTGGAGTCAGAAATCACAAAGCAACAATTTATCTGTTTTATGTAGCACAGCAATTGTTCTGATGCTACAGAAGGCCAGGAAACAACTGAGAAGCCACTTTCTTAGGTTACAGGATGACTTTTTTGGATTATTCACAGTAATTCACATTAATATTTTATTCTGTTTGGCACCATTTATGCATGGAAAGGTTTACAGTTATTAAGGCTGGATTCTGCAACTGACGCACAGAACCTGCACTGTGTGCCCTTGTTTGCTTGATGGCTTTGGAAGGACCTTAGAAGAAGGTATGAACAATTTCCACCACATCTACAGGCCTTGGCAGATATTTCATGTCCATTGTCTCTCTCTTCCTTTAGGCCAACCAGCAAGAGCTGAATGCAAGCCACTCCTCTGTGATCAAATAGGACAGAGGAGAGGAAAGGAAAACCAGGAGTTTATTTAGACTGCCTACAATCTGCATAAATGCAGGGGGGTGTGCTCTGGTATACAGATTAGGCATACATTTGCTTCACAAATGGCTGTGGCAATTTAAGGATTTTTTCCTACATGCTCCTGATCTGGCTATAAGTTTCAGTGTCTGAACACACTTAGGCTCCTTCAGTGTAAAGACTAGTAGCATAAAATGAAAGGTCATAAAACCTTAGTTTAAGCTAAGTTCCGGGCTTCGTACTAAAACAGATGAGGAAGGTTCATACTCCTTTTCTCCAGCCAGAGTTGATGAGGTGTTATTCTCTGGTTGATGGGAAGTAAAATATCAAACTGCTCCAGTCGCTTTCTTCAGTGAGCACGTATCTAAGCCATAATTGAACAAGACTTCAAATACCCATATGAGACTGGAAAAATAATTTTGTGGTCAAGAGAAACGATGACCTTGTGGTTAATTCAGGAAACCAGGGCAAGTTGCTTAGATCCTAGGTTGAGAAATTCAACCCAGTGCAAGGAACAAGCCATTTACTACTTGATAGCTAAAACGGTTTTAAAATATCTGTGCATATTGTAAACCACTTATGAATAGTACACAGTTAAACTGAATGTGTTTGCTTATAAAACACAGATGAATTCTCAGCAGTTTGAGCCAATCTCAATCTAAGACCAAAAGACTCCTGTTAACTACTTCACAATGGCTCTTATTCATAATGTACCCGCAACCTCTTAGGATGACATTTATGAAACTTTCAGAGGAATTGCTTATATTTTACATTATAACCAGTAATTCACGCATCCTCATAGCATAGCATCATTGGTTTGGGGATATCTACCCTATATTGCCTTTCTAGGAAAATAGCTTTCCCCACATTTTCTAATCTTTCTGTTTATGCATCAAAATGGTTTTTTGCATTACACTTCATAATACAGTATGGTCCCATGGGCACACTCAACACTGTACTAAAGCATTTTCTATTCCTTTTCTTCCCTATCCACAGGCTAAACTGGAAAATCTTTGCTGCAAGACCTGTCAGTGTCATCTAGCCCTCTGTTGGGAACCACATGCATTTCAGAGTATTTTCAAAATTAACTTTTCTCATGTGGCTACAGGAAGGTTTGGTTACTTGCGTATTTTTGTAAATGAAAGTTTTACTGCAAATCCTTTCTTTGTCCTAAGAATACTGTAAATATTTTTAAAATAAGTTTTGTAAACAAGTCAGCAGGGTCCCTAGTCTGACGGTGTTGCTGATAATGGGCAGTTTCTGATCTTTCCATTTGTTAAAGCTTCCTTTTAATATGGATAATGATATAGCAAGATTAGGCCCTTGTCATATTTAAAGTAGACCTCATGATAAAACATTTGTAATTAGATAATGACTATTAATGAAAATACAAACTTTCAAGATATATTTCGCGGTCTCAGCCAAACCCACCAAAACCTGAGCGACAGATGTCCCCCCTCCCTTTTACCCCCCCCTTTGGGTAAAGAGAGGAGAGGAAGGAGTTAAAGAGATTCAAGAGTTTAGAACAAACTAAACTACTTTAATGAAAATATAAGCAGCACAATAAAAAGGAAATTTAGGAAAAAAAAGGAAAAAGGGAGTATACAGTACACACAAAACTGTATCAAGCTCCCAGGACGACGACCACGTCACCAGCAGGCTTCAGGAAAAGTCCCAAACCGGACCCGGCGACCGACAGGAGCTGGGCTTCAGATCCGGAGCCAGGAACGCCGAGATCGGGATCAGAGGCAGATGAACAGGCAGGGCCCTCCTTGGACATCAGCCATC
>VZRU01009606.1:371506-429493 GCA_013398155.1 Pedionomus torquatus | reverse complement strand
ACAACAGAAAATTGGTTCATTTTACCCCAAACCAGGACAATATATTAGATTCAAAACATTTGTTTTCTGAAATCCAGTATCATCGAACAAAGGGAGGAAAGGAGAGGAAGATCTAGAAAGAGATCATGCCAAAACAGAAACTAGATAAATGGTTAGGGCATTTGTTTAGAGGACGAGTATCCAGTTTGTAATCTACTGGATAACCAATTAATGATAAATTATTAACTATCTTTTAATGTCTCCCATCTTCTCTACCAAAATAGATCTTATATTTATTTTTAAGCTTCTGGTAGAAAAATATTTATAGTCCTAATTCTTTTTTTAAAGAGGTAATTATACCTATTTTGTCTTAAATTAAAACTCTCACTTATAATATGAAGTATATCCACATATGTAGGGGAGATGACATATTTTACTGTAATTAAAATTGCCTCGATACAGCTGACTTTTGACTTCATTTTAAATACTGCTATTTGATAGAAAAAAAAATAGAAAATGTCCTCTTTCATGGTAAAAACATTGAAAATGAGATTTTTTTTCCCCCCACATGCTTCAAAGACAGGGAAAAATTTCACAGAATATCTTCCTTTCTCTAGTGGAGTGAGAAAAAAACCTATTCCAAAACCCCTGGAGCCCAGGAATTATATGATCAAGTATTTCCAAGCAACCCAAAGTATTTCTGATTCAAAAGCTTTCAGCAATCACATTTGCACTGTACTAAAAGATCTGCAGCATGACTGCTACCACAGACCAATTACCATGATGACGCAAGAGGAAAAGTCTATTCTAAGCTTCGATGGCTATTCATCAGGCCATGTCAAGAGAAGCATATTCACAAGAGCCCACTCACAAGGCTCAAGTGGCTCTGCTCCTTGTCCAGTGAAAATGCTTCAGAAGATGGCAAGTTTTTGTCAGAGTTCAAGCAAGTTCCGAGCTTTTGAACACTTCCCATAAACACAGGCAGAGCTAGGAAAGGAGCAAGGGGAAGAGACATCAATAGGTAGAAAAAAAACCCCACACCATGCTGGCTGTTTTCTGTTTTTCTTTTGCCTTTCCTAATTTCTTTGCCTATATTCTTCACAATTTAACAAAGGGCCGTTTAGAAAATTTTCTATGCCAGGAGACAAGAAACAATTAGGAAGAACCAAGGTAAAGACCTCCATATGTTCATTTAGCACAAAGCAAAACAAAATTGGGACTAGCTTTGAAATGACTGCGATGTCTGCAATCACAACAATTTGCACCTGCTGCCAGAAATCATACCAAAATTCTGCCATTTTAGTACCACTCTCATTCATCTTCTAAACCAAGAAATAGCAACTTGTGTTTCCTGTATAAAGCCATTGTCATTGTGTATTGCAGAATATAGCAGATACCAGCCTGGCTACAAAGACTTTTTCATATATTAAGAGCAATTTAAAGAAAGGAATTTTTTAAAGAATGGTCTAAGACTTTTAAAATGTACTTTAGGGTGCATTCCCATTTGAAAGCCAAAAGTTATCTCCCCCTGTCCCCTCCTCTGAGGTAAATTTCAGCTATATCAGAGCACTCTAACTGAATGCTCATTACAAAATTAAGGAAAGTTTATTTAGCTTAGAAAAACAGAAAATTGTTTGTGTCTGCATTTTGTAGTAGGTCACCTTTAGAAGTCTAAGACAGGCAAGTGGCCAGTCTCTAGTATATTTTTATATAATAGAGATATACATATGATTATATTTAATAATTACATATAATGTTTTAACAAGTTTAACACATTTTGCAGAAATCAGATCTCAGCACAACATTTCAAACCTCAACTTCATACATTTGTTTTAATAAATACTAAATTCAAATTTGCCAATTTTGAACGCTAAATAAAGGCCACATCTAAGACTGAGTGTTGGACTACTCTGCCATATTATATAATTGTTGACTTGTCACAGTGCACATCTTGTACCCTTCATACTAGGCTCTGAGAGTGGCTGAAACTAGGGAATAGCATTTTCTTATCCTATTTCATTTTGTAGCCACTTGCACAAAGTTGGGATTATGTATGTAACTGCCAACAATGACTGTCCTTGTCTCTCTAATTGCTTTAGTGGTAGGTGGTATGTAAAACATTTAAATGAAAAGAACGGGAAATACAAGAAGTTGGAATAAAAATTTTTAGCAACCACATCTTCCTTTCCAAAGAAAAATGAAAACTTAGGGTTTAATTTTCAAATGTATTTGTATGTCTGGCAATGCAGGCACAATACTACTTTCACAACCATCTCAGAAAGTTAGGTGTTAAATCACCTCTAATTAAATGCCTGAAAATCACAATGGAAATCTAACACTTCTTTAATGGATCAAAATACTTCTGAAAATCTGGTTGTTCTGGTTGTTGACATTCAGCTGAATATAAATGGCCTAATTCTATACTGCAAACAACTTAAAGGCCCCTAAAGCAAAATTTGAAATTTACCTGATGAAGGATTTATGGATTATAGAAACCTATGTATAAAGTAATAATCTAAATTCCCTATATGGGTTATTGGGTGCAATTAATTTCATTCTAAAGCATGCATCTAAAATAGGCCAGATAAATCATACTCTAAAATATCTCATTTTTTGTAATATTTATTTCTCTCATTGATTACGAAAGGGAGTGTGAAGGACCTGGACCAGAAGAAAGGGTTAACAAGTAGAGATAGTTTAGGGTTACAGTCCTTGGTAATTTAGCTCAGTGAAGCTCTTCCCAGAGCCATCCCAACAAAGCTAGTGCTGTGGATCTGGTCCATTAGCATTCATGATGTGGGACTTCTAAGAGTCATTCTATTTGAGATTAGTAATCAGAACTCTACTGAGAGTAGTGCAGATATACCAAATTACACCAAGTCTCCTTCAAATGAGTTGTCCCTCAAAATAGAAATAAATCCTATTCACAGCCCCCAAATCTAAAATCCCTCATCCTGAGGGAGTCCTTAAATTGCATATGAATCTTGAAGCTTGAACTCAAATGATTCCCCTAACTTATTTTTCAATTTATGTCAATAAGTTTTCCTTCTATTCTCAATGCAATGAAAATGTTAACGGTGAGAAGAGAATCAGGCCACGGAGATGCATTCAGGTGAAACACAGCAAGTGCAGTTGCAATAAAAATTCACTAGGAAATTTACATCTTTTGGAAGATGTCACATTCTATTCAAAGTGCTAGATACCATCTGATGTTAAACAAATTGTTATTGTAAGTGATAATTAAAACAAAAAGTCTGTCCAATCAATTAAAATCTATTCAATTCATGTCTAATTAGTACATATAAAAAAAAAATATCACTTGCATGTGTATGTGAGGAGCTTTTAAATCTTCTTGATTATTACAGATAAGCCATTTGTTCTACTTCCAGTTAAAGGTCAGCCAGTACCTATTAACATCTTCCTTTATACGTTGGCTGTAAAAATTCATTTTGATTGGAGAAAGTAGGCAACATTTTTTTCAGGCAAGGAGAAAGGATTCTTTTTTGTAAGTAAAGAAAATCTAAAATAGATCTCAGTTTAAAAATACAGAATGTCTTGCAGAACTGCCCATTCACTCATACTTTGCTTCTTTTACATTATCAGGGGAAGAAAAAAAAAAAGATTTAGTTAAGGAAGAAAAAAATATTTATGTTTGGGAAATTGACAGATTTTTGTTGGGCAGAAGAAGAGTGATTCTGATGAAGAAATTCACTTATTGATTTTGTATAACAATGTTGAAAAGTGTAGAATGGTCTTTGGAAATAAATACTGCTATCCTTATCTATCAGAAACATCAAATATTGCTCCAGCAGAAAATTCCTTCTGCATCAGGTGAGAGTCTCCTTGGGCATGTGCGTACACGTCAGCAGCCCCAATAGAGATCTTGACAGACAACCTTGACATTCACTTCAGTGGCATTAGAATTTAGTCCAGGTTTGGCCACTGGACAAATGCACACCTCTGGGTGCATTGACCTTTGACAAATGCACACTTCTGTACCTCAGTCTCCCTGGTGGAGGATTTCTTCTTTAAAATGTTTTCAGACACATCAAATGAAATCAGATTTGCAGCAAGTTCATGGATGCTACCAAATTGTGGTGAATGGTTGATGTGCTGGAGGGCTAGGTTAACATTCAGAGGGACCCTGCCAGTTTCGAGAAATGGACAGATAGGAACCTGATGAAATTCAGTATCAGAAAATGCCAAGTCCTGTTATGCACCAGTACAAGCTGCGGGCAGGTTGGCTGGAAAGTGGTTCTGAAGAAAAAGCCCTGGAGAACCTTGTCATCAAGCTCAACATGGATCAGCACTGAGCCCTTGGATCAAAGGTGTCCTATCCTACCATACATTAGCAAGAGTGCAGTCTCCAGTTTCAGGGAAGTGATCATTCCTTTCTGCTTGACATCTCTGATATAAGCTCTGGAGACTGTGTCCTTATGGGGGTCCCCAGTAAAGGTAAATATTTCAATACTGATGCTAGTCCAGCAAAGACCATCAATCTGGTCAGGGTGCTGGAACACAGGAAGTACAAGGAAAGGCTGAGGAAACTGGGTTTGTTTAGTCCTATGAAGATATTTTTGATGGGAGATCTTGCTGCTGCCTACAGTCGCCTATTGGAAGAGCATAAAGAAGATGGAGGTGCACAGTGGAGAGATGAAAGTCAATGAGAAAAAGATGTAACAGGAAATTCCTATCCAATGTAAGAATTTTTTATTTATTTATTTTTTTAACATAAAGGTGGTCAAACTCCAGAGCATCTTGTCTAGAGATATCATACAAACTCCATCCTTGGAGATGATCAGTACTTGACTGGGCAACCTAGTCTTACTGGACCTGCTCAGAGGTGGAGCAGATGACTTCTGGAGAAGCCTTCAAACTCACAGAATCTGTGAGCAAACTCTTTTTATCTATTTTTTTTTTTTTAAATAGGTTTGTACGTACACCTTCCCTGAAATGGTCATTTAATTCCTCATTAGAGGCCAAAAATTTTTCAGAAGCTGATACCAGAGGAAGTTAAGTTTATTGTCTCATGTAATGTAATGTAATGTAGCAGTAACATAATTAAATCAATATTTTTAAGATATTAGATGTATAAATATTCTAGGAAAACACTCAAGACAAAAGACCTCAGGAGAGGCAATTTTCTATAGCTCTAGTGGTACTACAAGAGCCAGGAGATGACACAGACCCCTTACTCAAGAAGACCTTAGCTCTCCCTCTTAGCTGGCAGTTGCAGCATAGTCCTTCTTTTTGATCATTGTGTCCTGTTGACTCATCTGTGGGCACCCATATGGTTTGAGAGGTGAAAGTTGTGCTTCAAAAGCTAAGGATCAAGTGTTTTCTGACCTGTACATAACATTTATGCTGACATAAAGGTTGTTATGTTTTCAAACTGGTGTTAAAAGGCTGCAAGATGTCAGGTTGTAACAGCTGCCTCACACTCGTGTAAATGATCACACAAAGAACTTAGCAGTGGAAAATGAAGGCTGTAGTTTGAGCTGAATTTGCTCAAACATAGTCTTTGTCTACCAGCACTGAACTATATTTTTGAACTATGAAATGATGTACAAACATTTCTTTAAGTTATATACAGAGTATCTAGTGATGCAGAGTTTTAATAACTCTGCTGTTAAGAGCCTGTGTCATCTTCAGCATGCAAATCACCATCTGCTATTAGGAATATTAACTTCAATACGTGAGCTCTGACCCTTGTTTGTTTTTGGTGTTTTTTTTTTTTTTGTTTTTTTTTTTTTTTTCTTAAGCAGATCTTCTGGAGCAAATTTTTAGAAACTGCTTTGATGCAAATAAAAGTCTTTGGAGAGTGTTGAAATATTTGCATATATTAACTCATTTGGCTACAGAATCTTTTTGAAATCTAATAAACAATGAAACCGCAGATATTAAAATGTGCCCTTTCAGACAGCATATATCACATTTTGCTTTCAGTTCCCCTGGAGCAGCCCAACTGCATGTAGAAAGAAGGATGTAGCTCTATATAATTTAAGTTGCTCTTTAGAAAAAATTGCTCAGCTTTTTGACATATCAGAATGTGCCAAAGTAACAAAACAAACAAACAAAGCAAAATATAAGCCAAGATTCCATACAAGTAATTTTTGAATCTGGGACATTGCTAGGTTTCCATCTGTCTGGAGAACAATGCAATGTACTCATGTGACTATTCACCAGAACAAATTTCAAAAATCATCAAGCCCTCTGCTTTCTCATTATGCAGGTGGTGTGCAATGCCAGATGCAAAATAATTGATGTAGTTTCAAAGTTCCCAGATTGTGTCACAATTCATACATTTTAAAATACACAGGAACTCACAACCTATATGACAGTGTCTGCTAAAGTCTATTTTTTCATTTAGTTTGAAACTGTCTTGATAACCAAGAGCTGTTTTAAAATTCAAATAGTAGCTCACATTCTGGAAAGTTATAAATTCTGATTCTTGTATATAACTACCGGAATCATAAAGAAATAATTAGAATATATTAAAAAATAATTTACAAATTAGTTGGAAGATAAAGTATTTTATCACCAGAATTTCAAAGTAACAAACAGGATCCGAGTGCTAACATGAAAGCCTCAACTTGTAAGGAATAGAGTCGGTTAGCAGTCTTTCAGGGAATATGTTCCTAATCTGTGTATCTGGTAATTACAGTCTATTTATAGCACATGAAAATTAAAATATTTCCCTAATTTTATTTAGTCATTTAAAGAGGATCTGGAGTGGTTAGGGCTATAAACAGATCCAACTGTTAGGGTCATATGAAAATGGGGGAGATACCTGCTGATTTTATTTCAATGCCTACTGAGAGGAAATAAAGAACTCATCCATTCCCCAGTATATAGCTAGCTATCTGCTGCAGGAGGGAGAAGGGTAAGCAAATCAGCCATGAGTTTAAGGCATGAGGCTTCTCTATGCATTGTCTTGTAAGACTACACGTAAAATTGATACAAAGAGGGCATCACCTTTCAGAGCTGCTATGTTCCATTTCTGGTCCCACCATTTAATGAAACTATAGAAGAAAAACTGATGAACAGAAATGTTACGTCTAAAGGTAGGCTGAAGGAAAGTGAAGGTAGTGCACAGAGTGTAAACGCACAGAGCAGACCTGGGGGCAAGAACTTTCTGTTCGTGTACAACTCTTGTTGCCTGGTTCTCTGAGATGCTAAGAAGAAATAAACTAAAAAGGCATGAATGTATCTTGATTTGAACTCTTTTTTTTCCCCAGTGCTTTCAGATGCTTATTGTTTTGGGTCTACCTATCAGTTCAGCTTCAAAACAATAGTAGTCTAGATTAGAGAAGACTCATTACAGGTAAGAAGTCACGGAAACTCTCTCAAAAATTCTTATGTGGTAATCAGAAAATACAAGGGAAGAGGATGTTACAGACAGACACCACTGGGTAGGAAAGATCAAGGAAGGAAGAAAAGCACTCATGCTGTACTTCAGCAAATCAATGACTGATGACAAGTGTTTTCCTTTGTGCTAACATTAGACCGCACACATTTCATCAGAAACCTGGCTATGCTTCTGCAGACAGATACTGTTTTTCATATTGGCCATTGCAAACTAAACCCCAAGATCTCATTTCTGCTTTTACCAAAGAAGCAAAATTCTCACTAATTTAAGTGAAAAGTTCAGCTGTATCCCTATTAATTTTTCAAGTAAAGGCTGTGGAGTAATGTGCCCTGGAACATTCTGATTCTAAACAATCACCCATGAGTTCATCTAAGCATCCTTAGAGGTTGCTCTTCCACCCCCACCAACTACTTCTACTGTGCATTCATCTACCTGTTATAATAAAGACATGTAATTAAGGGTTTTAATTTAGAGTTCTCATTAATCATCAGATAAGAACTCTACAGTCACAGGCTCATCGTTGCCAAGAACATCTTGTGAACTCTCCAAATTCACTTTTAAAAGTTTAAATATGCCACAATTGCGTTACTATCAATGCAGCCTAAATTTCAAACAACATAAAGAAATGATATCTGCAATCTTTAGACACAAAATGTTCTGTTAAATACTGTGTTATCTTCTAAGATTCAGATATCTAGGACCTGGGACAAGTTCAGCCTTACACCCATGAAGATTCCTCCCTGAATCAGAGCATAAGCTATGTTACTGCATGAAAAGGGCAGAATTTAAGGGTTTCTGGTCTTGTGGTGTGAGACCTCCTGAACTTCTCTTTCACAGCTGGGAAGAAGAGGAGCTACTCTGGGAGTCTTCTGGAGAGGTACTTTCCAAGCAACATGTGGGCTGGAAAGCAATTTCCCTTAGCAGCATGCTTATTCTCCCCACCTGATACATGAGCGTATGCTAAAATTTTATGTCATTACTAATGTCATTATAGTGAACTTGCCCATTGTGATGTCTGTGCTATTACAGTTACATCAAGGTTTTAACTCCTAGTGAAAATGACTGAGAGCTAATCTGACTCCAGAAGCACAGCGGTGGAAGCTTGTAGAGTAAAAGTTCAGGAATGACTGATGCACTGATAAAAACTTGAAGATTTGAAAAAAGAAAAAAAGAAAAAAAAAGAAAAAAAGAAAAAAAGATTGTGCCTTTCAAACTTGGTAATACATTTCATGTCTAAGCATGAATTCTATCCATCAACAAAGAAAAAAGTATCATATATCAAAAGCAGTAGAATACATTTGAATTGAATAGGCCTTCTTTTTTTTTGATGTAGATTTGAATTAGATTAGTTTTATTCCTCCGTGAGTTTAGGGACTAGGAATAAGGCAAACAAATGCAGAAAGAAATCAGAGGTGGAAGTCCAGTGAATGAACTATAAAATGTGCGTGTGAAGTGACAGAGGGAAAACGGAAAAGATAACAGTAATGGAAATGCATTGCATCACACACAAAAATGACCATGCTAACTGTCCATTGTAAAGAAGCCTGCTTCAGGATGTGATACAGAACTACTACTTTAATGTTGTTTATTCCACTCCCAGTAACTCCAAAGCCCTTCACAGATCCAAGTCCCAGCTGTGCATTTGTCAACCCAGAACTCCCCCATCAGCTGCTGGAGCAGGCTGAGCTGGAGGTAGCAGGGTGTTCCCCCTGCTGTACCACCTCATTGGGATTGCTCTCCTCCCTTTCTCCTTGCTCCATTCCCAGGAAGGTGATTTGGACCCCAAAGAAGTAAGCATGCAGTTTTCTTATGGAAAATGAGACACTCTACTTGTCTGTTTACTGTCTTTCTAGAAGAGGTTTTGTAGCATGACTAAATAGTAGCAGAGATCATTGCCAAAATAGAGCTGCCTCTCAATGCATGCAGATCAGAAGCTAAATATAAATAATAAGTAAGTTAACAAGAAATTTTCCTGTAAGGAGAAAAAAAAAAAAAAAGCTGCAGTTTTACCCAGAGATAAAGCTGATCAAAATGATAAAATCCAAAATCTTATTTTTTAAAAAAGCAAAAAATCAGACATTCTATTCGACTTCATTATCTTTAAACACAAACGTTGTGAGCTAAAAATCTTTTGAAACTATACTTTACCATGTAAGCAGTCAAAATTTTCTATCAGCTGACTAATTTGGGAAGGCTCCATATAAAATGCAAGTTCCCATTGATTTTATGTACTTGTTCAGTTGTTCCTGAACGCCTGACAGGCCTGACAACTTGATCAATAAGTGATCCCATTCACCCAGACCTGCAGGTGCCTTTTGTGCTCTCCCTGCTGGAAGATGACAATCAGACTCATTAAAGGCAACACAAAGCATTACCAATGACATGTTTCCTGTCAGACAAATACAGCTAATGCCTATTATGATTTTATCTGAGAGAAATTGATTTAATCAGCAGTCTAAGATTTAACCTATTGTTAATAATGCAATTTAAAGCTTTTCTCTCTTGCTTGTGATCAACCTAACTGGAATTTAAATGGCTAGAAGTGACGTGAACAAGCTCACAGGGGTCAGAGTTTATCTTTTCTGTCTGTGCCAGCCTCTTTGATGTTCGATGCAAAGGACTAATCCACACAATTCCAGAAACCACCCTGTGAACAAGAAACAATTTACCAAAGCTATTATGTCACTTACTGCTGTCTTAATTTAGATTTTACAGAAGATTCATGTTCTCTGACTTTGGCACATCTGGAAGATGCGTCTGCAAGACACATCAAACTGAAAGCTGACAGGTTGTGCAAAGCTAATATTACATGGATATGCTGTATTAATGATCTATTCATTTGAAGCTTATTTTTAGCATTGTCTTTCTGCGTTGCTTTTATTGAACATTGTTCAATTCATTACAGACTACTCTAGCTTGGTATTTGTGAAAATGAATAAATGTTTTCACAGTGATTTTTAAAAATTTAATTGACTGAAGGTACAAGAGAAAATAAACAAAATAAGACTATAATGATGCTTAAAAAAACCCACATTGATTTCTTGTAATGGACTTCATCAGTTTGTAGTATAAACACATTCTTTATGAAAGATCTGAAAGATTATCATAAATGTGGGTAATGACTGTCAAATATTGCTATTATTAAATGTATTAAAATGAAGTTTGAGTATTAAAACTGCTTATATAGTAGAACATCTTCTTAGTCATATTCACCTGCTTCTTCAGGTTACATTCTGCCTCCCTAATATCCAAATAGTATTTGATGGGTAATTCTTATAGAATACCATTTCACATGAGTGTTATACTTTATGCAAAAGAGAAGGGAAGGGAAGGGAAGGGAAGGGAAGGGAAGGGAAGGGAAGGGAAGAGGACAGCAGCATTTAGTCTGTGTTCACCTGTTAAACAACATGGATTTGAAGGGAATGTATGGTAGTGTGTGATGTCCTGAGGGGAATAGTTAAGAGGGTGGGTTCACAAATCCATTAGGGAGGACACACCATGCCATGCCCACAGGACGGCATGGCTAATCAAACCAAAAAGACATTTAGAAACTTAAATTGACAATTAGGGGGCCCTTCAAAGTTGCACAGACAGCTTGAAATTCATTTGGGAAACTGGTGTTTGGGTGGTGAAGATGCTAAATCAGAGTAATCTGTATGCTCTAAGGAAAAGTGAAGATGAAGTGATCACCATAACCAACACTGCAGAAGGTAAAATTCTTGGTAACAGATATTTTCTAATTACAGGATAGAGAATTGTGGATTTACTCCCAAATGGCTGGGGGATATATTGAAATTTTTTTTACTGCATCTATTTCTCTGTCTGGGCTACAGCTATATGACCTGATAAACCTCTTGCATCTTTGACACCTGTATGTGGGAGAAGCAGGTGGACAGTTCAAATCAGGATCCTGACAACATGCAAAGCATCCTCTCAGATTTCAATTGCAGACATAAAGGAGGGCTTTTCAGTCCAAGAGCTGTTACCTGCAGGGTGGAAGAAGATCAATATCTTCCAAGATATTTCACAATGATGGAAAAATATCCATGCTTGATATCTGAGCTAGGAGTTCAGTTTTGTCTTGCTAAATTTTACATTAGAGCAGAGAAGCAGAGGTAGTGTCATGGTGACAAGTCATAATATGAGATTGGAAAGGTAAGCTTTTCATTCACCAGTGGAAAAATGGAAGGTGAAAATGTGTCATAGGTTGATTTTCCCCAGGGAGGTTATACTTGGAGTGCACTGTGCAACAAAGAGAGAATGATGTAGACCCCCTAAAGGAGCAATCGGGGTGTTAGGAATAGTGAGAGGAGACAGTAGAGATCTGTAAAAACTACAAGATAAAATGACTTTTCAAGTACATTACCATCAGTGACATTGTCAAAACAACAAGGCTGAGGCAACTGAGTAAAAAGAGTACTAAAAAGCAGTGGAATGGCAGTGTCACTGCCGTGGAAATCAAAATGGGAGAGCTTTAGCAAGGAGTGAAAAGAAATTGCTCCAAACCTCTGGAGGAATTCAGAGGTGAAGAGAAACAAGACAAATGTCTAGTAATGGATTGAGGGAATCACTAGAAAGTGCTGAGGAATTAATGGACTCCACAATAGCTGCAGTTTCAAAAGAACAGAGACCATACATATACAAGTGTCAGGAATATAAGAAAGTTATTTGACTTATCAAAAAGAATTTCTAGATATATGTTTTAATTATAACTAAACTTATACTTTAGAAGTGGTTTCTGCTGACAGTGAAGTCAAGGGTAGGTATGGATTTTCACTGTCCTTTCAGTAAGGAAGCTTAGATACAAACATTTTCAGCGAAACATTTTAACATCACTGCTTAGCCATACACAAGTTACTGCTGAATAACTAGTCAACATGCATTATCTGAGCTGTGGTAATAGTACAGGACCACTCTTAGAACAGCAAATGTGAAGTCATATGAGTTAGTTCAGTACTTGTTTGCCACATGCTAATTTAGTTTGATTTGCCTAGTGTTTGCTGTGGCCTTGAATGCACCTACATGGGTAGCTACCCCTTTGAAGTGTTTATAACTGTGAGCTTTCAGTGAGAAATCATACACGTAGATCAGAATAACTCTTTTAATTCAGTAAGCGACTTTTGATACTGCTGTCAATGTCACAGTGATCAGTTAAATGATAGTGAAAATGAAGACTGCCCCCCACCGTTACTACTGTTTTTAATGAATTCTCCCTATACTATTTGTAAAGTAGTGACCCACTTTTTATTATCATGCTACTCCTATCCTATGTTGAATCTTATAATAGTTTCTGCTTCCTCTTGAAAAATCTGAAAAGCTTATTCCCTAATTCTGTTAGAAATTGCTAATGATTCATGCATGTTAAATCCAAACAAACCACCTGGTTTTGATTGTTTCCTAATCCTTCTTAAAATCAGAGGCCCATTATCGGTGGCCTTTGCAACAGAACTCTGCAATTAGAAATCCACACAAGCTTCCCTCTTTGTCATCAAGCTGTGTGTGTCTGCTCAGAGAAAATTGCTACAGCTGTCAGCTTAAGTGCAATGACAAATATGTCTCTCGGCATATTTGGTTTCAACTAGTTTTGCTCAATTCAGTATGACTACACTGGCATGACAAGTTATACAAGTGTTGCCAGAAAGTACGAAAGACAAGTTGTCAGGTATTTACCATAGGTTAACCCTACGTGGCGTTAAGCACTGTGCCTGGGTTTAGCCCTGCGGTTATTAGGCAGCAATACTCTTTCTAGAATCTGTGGCAGGTTGCTACATAGCATGTTGCTGTTTCTCCTTTTCCTCAAGGTTACATGGAGTTTTGCTTCATTATTTTTAATGAATAATCTGGTAATGATACTATGTGACTTGAGATAAGTGATTTGAGATAATGTTGATCTCCCTTTCTGTTTATTTGAGCCAAATTTTTTCTCCCAAACCACCTGGGATTTGCAGGGTTCTGCCTACAACTATTCCCCCTGTGATTTTCACACCCCCATGCTAAAAGCCACCAGAGTAACAAGTCCCTGAAGCAATTTCGTAACTTCTGAGGAAACAGCTCTGAGGGTGGAGGGGGACCAATATTCCCAGCTATCAAAGCTTCTCCTCCAAATAGTGGAAACTTTAAGCTGCCAAGGACACAACAAAATGAGGTGGAAGAGACTGGACTGGCCACCTGAGGGAAAGGGCTTGCTATTAAAGTTGATAATTTGCACAACAACATTTTCCTGTGCTAAGAAATGCTACCTAGTGCTGACATTGGCAGGTCCAATAACACAGAACTGAATATTACTGCTATTGTGCATCAGGACAAATGTTCCCTAAGGTTCTCAATATGAGAACCTTATGAAAACCAGTGCATCTATATGCTTTAACCAAGAGTCCTGAATTGATACTGAAAAGTCTGAGAGAATGAAAAAGAGAAATACTCATTAAACTTAGTTTGATTATTACTTGAGCAACAGATATGTTGTTTTCATTGCATGAACAGCAGGGGTGCTTGCAGAATGCGCTTAAACAGCTCAGAAGAAATAATGAGTTTTCAAAGAACCTCATTCTGACATCTCAAATCCATCATATCCATATTATTCTAATAATCTCTTGTCTTCTAATCAGTGATGCTCAGGAGAAGAATGAAGAACCTGTGAATGTATGGATGAATCAGCATCTGATTAGCTATCTTCATAGAATCATTTTTGTGTTTATTCAGAGAAAGTAAAGTTCAAAATTTTGAATTATAATGATTATTGGTCTCTAATTTTTAATTTTTTTTTCTAAGAGAAACATGGTTTAAATTTTTTTCCATAAGCCTAAGATTTAAAGCATTTCAATTGATCCACCAAAAATACAGATACAGATGAGAAACACTTTAGGAATCCAAAGACATAAAGACATACTGTGTAGCTGGCAAATGGAAATGCAAGTGTTTTCCAAAGTGTTCTGTATCTGTTGAATGCTCACAGGATAAAAAGGTAAAGGCAAAAAATAAAAATAAATACATAAAAAAATCCTAATCCCCCCAATGCTGGTATTTTTTTCAGAAGCTCTTCTTACTATTGACCACCTGTCTTTTTTTTGCCCACCTGCCCTAAAGCAGCTACAATGTTGGTTGGAACTGGTTAAATTTTTCAGACTATAGCATCATATCCTGGAAGGAAACATAAAAGAGATAAAGCAGTGGGTTCTAATGCTTTTGGGGTGAATACCAAGCAGATTTTTCATGAGTTACTTTTTCCACCTTCTTGCTTTCATCTTTTACCCCAGGGACTGCCTGGGTTTCTGCCACTTCCATCCCATGTCCTCATGTCACCACCTGAACACCGCAGTGTCCTTTGAGTTCCCCCTCTTGACTCTGTGACAGAAGTTATTAGCTTGAGCCTCTGAACCACATTGATATTAGCAGGTCCTCTGACAGGGGAATATGTTACCAGTTATAAGCTAGTCTGAAAAAAAGTTAATGACTCAGTGTCCCTAAATTTTCCACTGCCTCCCTGAACAGAGAGCTCCAGTGGGTGCCAGTGTGGGTTTGGCTGTTTGGGGTACGTGCTGCTGATCTCCTAGGGACAAAATTTGTTTCAGGAGGCTATCAGTCAACTCATTATACCTTGCCATTATTGCTACACTCAATTTTGAGCAATCAGTTACAGCTTTGCTCACCACTATCTCATCACCAGCCTGCCTTTGATGTTTCAGAGGCAGGACAGGATACCTATCCTTTGTGAGTTCAAATTAGCTGCAGTTACAAAAAAAACCTAACAGCTTGTGGAAATACTGGTTTGAACCAACAATCTGACAGATTTACAAGTGCAAGATTCCCACAATGTCACATAAGCCTCTTCCTGGATACAAAATCCTAGTGTATGAAAAAGGGCAGTCTGCAGCCACCCAACATTGTGTTTTCCAAAGGAAATTCTGGATATCAACCTGTTTTATTCACATTCTGCACTAGCATCTGGCTTCTTATAAGGTCTCAATCAGATAGAGCTAAGTAATGACAAATGTGACCATCATATTAGGTGTTTGTAACACATACACACACACATATGTATACATTTTAATTTATATATTTATAAAATAATTTCTACCAACCCACTGCACTCAGCAGTCATCCTCTTTTTGGATGAAAGTATTCTGGAAAAAGTATTTCTTTCCCTCTGATACCATCTCCTCCAACAGGGCTGACCATTCTTTCCTTTGGTAAGCCTCTGTGAAATAGTTCAGGAAAGCAACATGGTGGAGCACAGTATTTCCTTACCTCCACTTCATCTCCTGTATGAAATCATGCAGATACCAAGGTGGTGTCTACCTAAAAAGTTGGTTCCTCGTTTCTCCAAAGGTCCATATGGGACTATGTTTAATCACTGTGAATTCATTACTTCGTCTTACTGATCCCTCTATTTGCATGCTGTCAGTCTTCTATAAAGCTAACAGAGTAATCCCTGACCTTGTTTCACATGATGCTACATGAAGATACAAGGATGCAGGTGACATTTGCTGGTCAGGTCTGCCATGTTTTCACATTGGTCTTGTGAATTCAGTGATGTGGAGGAAGGCTGCTGGCAGGTGAAGTATTTAAACAATTAAAGAGAAAGCCTTGTGCTGACAAAGTTGTGATTTGGGATATAATTGTTCCCTTTCTCAGAACAAAAGACAATAATTATGTAGCTGTGAACAGAAATTCAGATCTAGGTTGAGGAATGTATATACATTAAAGGGCAAATCTGTATATGCAAGTATCTGCTATTGGTTCAGCAATTGATGAACCACATTGTTGCAGCTGTTAAAGTGGTGCAGTCTGACACTTCTTATTTGATTCTAATCTCACTAAAGGAAAATATTTGGCAAGACCTTATTTTAGAAAAACAATTAAAAAGTATAATTTATAATAATATGATGTAATATTTTCTGTTGCTGTGGCCATGGAACAATGAAGGCATACATCACTTTGTAGGGAAACTGTCTAAATTACCGAAAGCTTTAATAAACAAGCTAACAATTGATGTTTGAGGGCAAGTAGCCTTGCAAATGAAAATAATTATGAATCCACATTCAAACCTCTGCCCTAAATTGCAGGTTCAAATGTTTTAGCTTCTAGACCTCTGACTTCTTGTTTTGTTGACTACCATCAAAATATTAGCATGTGTACCTGTAATAAATTGTGCCCACAAAACTGTAGTGTCACTTTCTCTCTCTGCTTAAAGCAGGCACTAAATGTAATTATATATGCCGTGTTCCAGTATCACAATGGTAAGTAGCAGTTTTGAGCTCAAGCTATGTGCATATTCTTCATTCAATCTGTGTACCAAAAAGCCATCTTATTCAACATTAACTCTCAATTCACTGGTAACATTTATTTTTAAATTTTCTGTTTCGGTATGAAGAGAACAGTATGCTGGATTGTTTGCAAGCCCTAACTACTAATAGCTGCTCCTCTGAGGAGTGGCTAAGGATTTTGGGCTTGTCTAGTTCAGAGAAAAGGAGGCTGAAAGGTGACCTCATTGCTCTCTCCAGCTTCCTGAGGAGGGGGAGTGGAAAGGGAGGTGCTGATCCCTTCTCCCTGGGATCCAGTGATAGGGCATGTGAAAATGGTTCAAAGCTGAGTCAAGTGAGGTTCCAACTTTTTATTAGGAAACATTTATTTACCAAGAGGGTGGTGAAACACTGGAGTAAGCTTCCTAGAGAGGTAGGATGCCCCAAACCTGTCCATGTTTAAGACACATTTGGACAATGCTCTTAATAAGATATTTTAATTTTTGGTCAGCCCCAAACAGGTCAGGCAGTTAGACTAGAACTATACTTTAGGTTCTTTCCAACTGTTCTTTCCAACTGTTCTCTACTCCTCTATTCTAATATTCCTGACCAATAGGAGCTGTTACACTTGCCTTCACAAGTTAACTTAATTTCTCATCATCTTTTGGAAAGCAGCACTTGAAAAATATAGCCAGGATGAAAAGTTTGGAGATGTTCTGGTTTCTCAAATTAGTGAGTGCTTGGGTCCTGGCTGACTCTTAGGCTATTATAAAATAGACTATAAAAAGTCTATTATAAAATGAAGAAGGTAAGTGGAGTCGCAAACAATACCCTGCCTTGAATGAAATCAGGCAACTGCACAATCTTCAAATTGTCGCTCCCATTTCTATGGGTTCTGAGAGGTTCCCTCTATGCTTTTTTTCGCAGGTGAATAAGACAGTAAGAAGATCCTTCCCTTTCTCCAGATCCCAGCTAGAATAGGGGAAGAGAAACAGAGTAAAGAAATATGGATAGAAGCCATGGGAAAACCCACACTAGTGCATTTACTATAAAATGATAAATCTGAAAGAGGGACTGGATCAAGATCAGGAATGTCATCTGTGTTCAGCTAGTTTTGAAGACCTGGCTCAGGAAAGCAACAGAAAATAACACTGTGTTAAGCCTTAAGAACAGATGAATGCCCAATTTCTACAATGAAAAGTGGACTATTTAGTGCATACTTGGTTTAAAATACTTATATCCAGGGTTTTCTATTGCTAAATGCTAGCAAAAGAAGTAATTGTAGAGTAGAACCTCTTTGTTAAACCATCATACACTAATATCAGACACGTTCATACAAGTATCTAACCTATCCTACAGCTTCTGCCCAATGGAGCAGAACCAGCTTTATTTCATTTGGTATAGAGCGGTCCTCGGTGGAAATATCCATTTGAGATTCCAGCATTACAAATCTTCACTAACAGATTAGCTGTGCGTGCATTTACTCACACTTGCCCCTTTCTTACCAGCATAGATACACATCATTCAATCCACACTGTGTGTGGATTAATTTTCAGATGCACAGGCAACTGAAGGTATTGGTTACCATTAAATGTAACCTATTGAAATGATGAACTAAAATTTCAGCTGCATAAATCTGCAAAGCATCATCAGTTTATACTGGCTAACACCACATGAATTTATATTACATGGAAGGAGAAATAGAGTTAAAAATCTAAGAAAAACCCTAGAATTTCTAAGGATACTGGGAAACTGGGAGGTTTATTTTACCATCCTATCTGATAATAAGAAAATATTGCACCAACTAGATAATAAGAGGATTAAAGAGAAGGAAATACTGACTTCATGCGTACACTGAATATTACAGAATAGGGAAAAATTGAATGTAAACATTAAATGAGCTACTGGAACAGGTGAAAAACATCTACTAGATTATTGTACACTTCTTCTGAATCACCCTTCTCAGAAGTGTCCTTTTTTTTAGAAATACAGAGGTCCATATACTTTTATTTTTATATATTATAAGTTTATGTACATAACTGAAAATCAACAAATCTTGGGTGAGTGCAGAAATAATAGGGTGGTACTGAGAAAAAAGAAGATGGAAAAAAGTACAATTATTCATTGATTTCCATTAAATCAATTTCACCTAAAAAATTAGAAATTATCATTTGAACTTTAAAAATTGGGTTCTATTTTATAATGGCTCCTAACCAACAGTCTTTTCAAGTCTTGTGATGTGCAATAAAAACTGGTTTAGGGAAAAATAGTAAGGTGTTTAAAAATGTGTTAGAGTATAACACAGCCTATTTCTTTATTATCATCAACCATATTCTCACAAAAAAACATTACGTAGTTATTTGAACAGAAACTACTATGCTTGCATAAGCACATGCTGCTAGAAACTGTGGATTAAAGAATAAAATCAAAGCAGAGTATAAAAGATTGTGATAAAAATCACAAGAATGATTCATAAATTGTATCAAAAGAATAGCAACAATGGAGACGGAGGTAGTCCAAGCAGTTCAGAAACTGCTTAGGTCTTCCATATAACTTTAGATTTTAAAATCAGAGGGAAGCTTCATGTCAAAATTTTAGTTCAAACAGAATCAACAGCTAGTTACAGAGGTAAACCCTTAAACTTAACTATCTGCTATCACACTTAAGACCTGGATATTATCAGGTTTTCAGATTACAGAGAAATTGCCAAATTGTATGGTTATTTCTTGCCTGAATTTGCTTAATTTGAGATTCCAGCTATTTAACTATATATATTTTTTATTTATTTATTTGTTTGTTTATTTTGGTGGTCAAAGAGCTTTTGGCTCACAGAAATTGTCTGCTACTCATAATGTAGACTACTAACAAGTTGACTTCAGTCTCTTCTTTGACATTTAAGAGAACAACAGGAAATTGTCTAGAGTGTCACCAACTTTTTGATCTTTCTAAAATGCTCTTATTTGTATTTAGATGTTTCAATGTGTTATTTCTTTCTGTCCTCCAGAAGCAAGTTTCTAGCCTTCAGCATAGCAAAAGAAAACTTTGAATGTACAGGCAAAACAGCTACAGGAAAAAAAAAAAAAAAAAAAAAAAAAAAAGAAAAAAAAAGAAAAAAAAAAAAGAAACTTTAAAAAAAAAGAAAAAAAAAGGAAGAAACAAAAGTAATCTTGAAAAAAATGTCTCATGATCTGATGACTGAGCCAAACCCCATGTATTTTAAGACCTTATTCTTTATTTTGACAATACAAGACCAGTTTTCCAGTGCTGTTATCATCAATATCTTTGTGGCTGGAGAACTGGGTTGTGTTCTGGGCACCCAGGAAACTCCATGTTATATGTGCCTTCTCAAACTCCCTTTCCCTTTGCAAGGCAACTCTATGGGATCTTATCTCCTGATCCTCAGTCAACAGATTTGCTGCTGACACATGTTTGATCGTGGCTGTAAATTTCATAACACTTATTCTTAAAACTACCTAAAGAAGGGGAAATTCACTCTTTAGAAAGTTATACCTAGTAATAGTCTACCTTAAAAAAAAACATAAAACTAAACAAAAAACCCCAACAGATTATTTTTATTCCTTTCTCTACTCCTACAAAAATCTGTCACAGGTTTCTTTTTTTCACAAAAGAAGTTTCTTTGCATTTTCATACAATATTAGTTTCAGGAACATCAGACAGTGGGCATAACTCAGACTCATTGATTTCTATGGGAACTAGATTCATTCTCTTAGGTCAAATCCCTGGAAGACTGAATGCAACTATTTCAACGTATAATTTATTCTGGCAAAGAGGCCTTCAAGACTTCAGATAAGCACAAATACATAATCTGTTTTACAGACTAAAATGCACTGGAAAGAGGGCTCTGTTCTCACAGAATCATGTTCTCTATATGGATATTTGCTGTTCAGAATTCAGAATCAGTTTCTCATGAATATACTCTGGATTTATATTAAATTCACTATTTCTGTTACCTTCCTTCCTAGAATATTCATAGAAAGAGAGCAAACCCCATAACAAACACAAAGGGAATCTATTCATTTCTTTTCTTTCTATCCCAACAGAAATTTTATGCAGTAGTTTCTTGGTTCAGGAAAATAACATAATTCAAATCCTTTCTCTCTAACCTACAATTGCAGAATGCCAATCTAAGAATTTTTAGGCAATTTTAAATGAATGCTATTGAAGTGACTATTCAGTAGATGAAGAATAGACATTTTAATTTCAGTTTTAGTAGGAGTGGAACATAAACAAGGGTTGCTTTCAGTATTTTCCAACAATATTCTTTGAATCTGTATTGCATTAATATTGTGTGAGCTAGTAGTCTAGACTAGGCGGCAGTATATAAAAGAGACTAAATTGTGCTGTGGCTACAATCAAACCTGATTAAGTAATGCTTCTGTGTAGTGTAATTTCACCACAGTTGGAAAGAACAGCTAAAAATATGTCTGTTGAGAGAAGCTCTCTATTATAACTCTTTAGATGATTGATATTTAATAGTGATGGTTCCAGCTCCATGGATAACTTCTGTTCCTCATATGAAAGAGTCTCCAGCAGATCAATGGTAAAACTATCTCCTCCTAACATCCAGAGGGTGCACAGGGATAGAAGAATAAAAGTGTCCAGGTGCAAAGGACCCTGGGATTGCCAAGCAATATGATGTTCTTTGGAGACTATTATTCATGGAGCCAAGTTAAGGCTCAGTTGCTCAAACACTTTGGGAATCTGGAGCAGGAGCACTGAATCAGAAACCTATATGACCTCCCCAGCAGCTCCAGTCTGTAGGCTGTTATCCAGAAAACACTGTGTGGAATAATCTCCTGCACAGAACAAAAACATCTGTAGATATCAATTTCCCTCATCATCTTCCCTGTGTCTGAACCACAAAGGATATGATCCTATTACAGCCTCAGTGAAGGAGCCTACAATTTTGAGCTCGTGCCATAGAGGATTACTCTTTTCATTTGGGAGATACTCAGCTCAAACTTAATATATCAACAAAAATTACACAGCTGTTGAGTGATTCTGGAATAAATGTATATTTCTTATCCACATAATTTACAACTTATCTGGTATTCTTTGTTTTCTGCGTTTTCTTGCCATGCTCTATTAAATCTCTTCCACCACCCACTTTGAAAGTGTCTGACTTCCAGAAACATATGAAAACTTCTATATGAAATCCATAAAGTATGTATGCCCAAGTTTTCCTTTTAGGATGGTCATAAAAGCTCATTCATAAACAAATAAAATATCAGTTATAGAAATGCTTGGAGAGCAAGCATTTTTCTTTTATTTTTGAGATGTGGTTATTTAAAAGGAATTGTTCCTGTCTTGGGATTTGGCCTGCAGCACTTAATCAGCATTTAAACAATTCCATGTTCCCACAGAATTAAATGCATCTTTTACCATTAATTATAGTAAGAGTGACTGATTCTATGCCCCCAGTGCCTGTGGGACTACTCCCAGGTAATTTTACAGGATGTGGAACCGGGGCTCAGACACATTGTTCAGCCAGATGACCAACTCCAGAGTTGCAAGCAGTCAATTACAGATTTGTCAGCGTGCTCTTGTACCAGTGAAATGAAGGTGACTTTCCCACTGCCTATAAAAACTAGGTAAGGGTGAAAATCTTTTACAGAGCATGAAACCAAACTAAGCATATGCAACCATTCTTACGCAACAGATGGGGCTAGTTCTGGCTTTGATGAATGCAGCTTCACACCTGTACATAACTCAGGGCCAATTTAGAGGTTAGTAGAGGCTCCTTTGAAAATGCATTTCATAACAATGTTTCAGTCCCTGAGGCCAAATTTTGCTGCCCTTCTTAATGAACAGCAATTTTCTGTGGGTAGCAACCACGAACAGCAAAGTGAGACACAACAGTACGGTGCACAACTGAAGGTCAACACAGAGATCCTCTTCTGCTTTGGGCAACTAATAAGTTCCATAGCAAAACAGCTGAGCATGTCCAGCAGGTGTATTTACCTCTTCTGTTATTTACCTCTTTTGTTATTTTACTGAAGTACTGCTATTGAGAACGAACAGAATCACAGTTTGGTCTTTTGTGCTGATAGCTTTTACAAAAAACAAAACAAAGAACAAAACAGCAGCCATTTGATGGAGAATTTTAACAGAATATTTAGGACAAGTAAATTATTTTAAAATTGATCGGAATGAAAACAGACTGAATTATTCATTGTTATAACTTTGCTTTTCAGTAAAATGTTACTTTTTAAAAAAGCTAGCTATTAATCATCATATTAATCTATTGTGGAAATAATGACATTTTTTTTGTATTACAGTGATATGAACTAAAATATTTTTGCTATGAGCATCAGTAGCTCAATGACCAAGAAACAAAAGTGACATCTCTATAAACCTGCTGAGTTACTGCTCTTAATTTATTTCTCATATTCAGTCTACTATAATACAATCTAAGTCCTCTTCCAGTCTTAAATTCTTCCACCAAAATGAGCCTTGTGTGAAATTTTAATTCTTGTATTTGTTACTATCTTTTGAAAGGCATGCAGCAGCCTAAACAAGCAGGGTGGTCTCTGAAAAGATTTTTTGAAAGCACTTAATTTAAAAAAAACCCCATAGGTTTGAAAACCATGTTAGATACTCCTATTAAAAAATTCAGTAGGCATTGACTTCTTTATATTTTGGATAAGTATTACCTTGTGCTTGGTACTGTGAACTTAAGTGGAAATTAAGTTCTCAATAAGAGGCCATAAACATTACTGCAGGGTATTAATTTTAGCACAATAAATTGGTATCTCTTGATAAATATCTAAGTCACACCTAAATCATCACCATTCTATTTCACGCTCTTTTACTGTGTACCACAGACTTGCTTCAATACGGAAACTACCGTCTGCTTCCAAAGAACAGCAGGGAAATCCCATGAAAACTGCAATTATAATAACTATAAAGAATTAAAATAGCTCTTAGGCACTTTTTATTACTGTTTTCTTCGGTTGTCCAGGGGAAACACTGAAGAGGGAAAAGCTGAACAAAGGAAAAGAAAGATATTCTCCCAGCACTAAGGAATGCACTTAAAAGGATCTTGTAAACAAGCTGGCAACAATTTATTCAGGGTTAAGTGTTTATCAGAGAAAAACAACAACAACAAAAATTTAAAAAAAATAAAGTGAAGCTATGCAGTAAGAGGTTGCCAGTTGAGAATGTCCTGTGGGGACTGAAAAGTGACTTGGAGCAGTAAAACCGTACTATGATTAACTAAAGACAGATGAAAAGACATGTTTAGAGGTGGTAGAATAGTAGATATTCTCCTATTAACCATCGCAATGCCACCTAAAGAGGGTCTATGTTTCTCTTGTCATTAAAAGACTCAAAACTGCTGGATTTTTTATGTTGAATAAAATTGATGGGTTTTCTTTGCATAGACTCTACCAGTTGCTTCTCATTTCAGTGAAAATTACTAGAAGCAGAGAGACAGACAATTAAAGACTTGCTGTGGCTCTTTTATCTGGACAGTAATCTTCAACAAAACCTAAGGCTATTTAGTCATTTTTACTCAAACCACTATCAGCCGTTGGTCATTACTGTACTGAGCCAGTTTCAGATAGCCCTGAAAGGCTGAAGATTTCCTGACAGTCCTTTCAGATATGCAACCTCCTCTCTGGACCCATAATGGCAAAGTCTGGAGACACACAAGTAACCTGTAAAATGGTCTGTTTTGAAAAGGCTGATTAGCAAAAAACTCTTGCATTGCATGTGAGACAGGCAGAGCAGTATTTCATTGGAACTATGGCCACAACACTAAAAAAGTATGAGTTGGTCAGTGTGGCATTAGGCAGAACAGAGGATTAAGGGGCTGCTTTCACTACATAAATATTTGTTGCTACTACTGACACTGAGTGATTTACTTTGATACTTCTGAACATCTGCACGGACAAACTTTTGGGGACTACTCAAAGGCACTTTTACCATGGAGAATTTTTCCTGTCCTTTTCTCTGGAGGTGGCAGTGTGTTTCTTATTTACCAAGCAAATGGGTTTTCCAGGGAGAGCAGTAAAATTTCAGTTGAAACCCAAATGAGGACAAAAAGTATGGTTCTACCCCTCAAAATCATTACCAAATTAGAAACCCTTCAGGAAGATATACTTGCCTTCTCCAGTAAGAAATATGCCCTCCTCACCCCTTCACAGATTATCGTGCTTTTCAGGCAGTGTGGCTGCTGGGGAAGCTCTCACCATCATCATTTTCAACTGGACAGCCAGGCTCCAGCTCCACTCAGGCTGCACCACTGACCAAATTCCTCCCATGATGTCTTCCAACAACTTCTCTCTCACACTTTCTAGTTAATGCTCCCAAAACGTTTTTCAGACCTTGTGCTTCACCCCAGACTCCTTCAAAACTGGTAATGTAACCCCCAGGAAGACTGGTCAGTGTCTGGCAGACGCTCCATTCTTCCACACTGTGCTCTACTGGGAGTGCCACCACAACTCCTGAAATAGTTGTATGTAACCCAGATGGATGTGCTGTTTGAGAGACTTACAGGCTAGAATAGGATTGTTAGGATCCAACAAGATAAGATTCAGGTATGTCTCGTCCTTCATGTTTAGCTTTCTATCAACAGGAGGACATGATACTGACTACAATCAAGGAATAGGTTTCATAATGAGAGCGGTTAAGCACTGGAACAAGTGTCTGCTGGAGATTTAAAAATTTTTCTATGCAATGCCTGAGCATCCTGATCTACTTTGAAGTTAGTTCTGCTCTGAGTAGAGATTGGCATCTGTGACCTTCAGAGGTCCTTTTTTGTAAACTTAATAATTTCTATGACTCTTGTGATTTTACAGCTGATTCCCACTTTACCAATGAACCAATGGTCCCCAAAACTGGCTAGAAAGCTTCCCAGGATTACAGTTCCTGAACAATCCACTCTTTAGCAAGACCGAATTAGAGAAAAGGCACGCAAAAGAAAAAGTGAAGAATACACCTTACTGTTACCAATGGAATCACTGGCAAAATAAGGAGATAAGAATTCCCCTTTTAAAGTTATTACATATTACTCATTTCACACACACACACAAAAATTAGAATTCCCAAATAATCAGGGAGTGAAAATATTAAAATACAGCTTTTTAATCAGACCTAACATGTTAATATATATTTTGTGAAGTTTTGATAGAGGACAGAGTGGAAAGTGACCGTACAAGAAGCTTTTATTATGGTTACACAGTGACTACTACTTTTCAAACACAGTCAGATAGGAANCCCTTTCCCCACCCCCACCCCCCCCAATTCCAGCAGATAACAACATCCTTAGAAGACAACTCTGTCTTTACCTACTTTAACTCATTTAACTGCTTATTACATACTGCATCAGGGAAAACAGACTCCAGCTGTTTAACAGAACCAATGACTTTGTGGAACCACAAACCTACTTTTTCCAGTAGCAAATAAGTACCTAGCATTCATTTATCACTATACTTTTCAGCAGCAGCAACAATGAACCAAGCAGTATCTTCCTTTAGCACCTCCCTGGTTCTCATTTGGTGAAATCTTTACAAAGACCACATTGAAAAATGTGTTAAGGATTTAATCCACCACATCTGGGAACTTTAATATTAATATCTTTACATGCATCCTTATTAAAGAATTTTGATTACTTTACAGTCAGTAGTAATTCAATGCCAGTAAACGTGATTCAGCATAAAGACAAGGAACAAATACGTTCAGAAATGATCAAATTTTCCATGTAATCTTTGTGATAGATTCATTTAAGCAAACAGTTGGATCCTTTCCTACAATCGTTCCCCTAATTCTTAAGTAATTCAGAGATTCAGTTGGCAGAAGAAACCTAGAGACACACAATTAAGTTTGAACGATGGCACCTTTTTACATCAACATAGCTCATTATTTAATACTATCAAAGCATCAGGCTTAATTACATCTAAATAGCTAAAAATAAATGTCAAAGATGTTTTTTCTCTTTCAATTATCTCTGTTAGGAGCCCCTTCTTTTTCAAGCATGTACATGTATTGGATGAACAATGCAGTTTCTCTGACCGTGCCCATAACCTCATTGTGTTATATTTATGTTTTATATCAACTGGAAAATAAATGAGAGTAAACCTAGTTGTGAAATCCTGCATGTGAACATTGGAATTATCTGAAAGGTTAGCAAACTTCCTTAAACACAGCTGGCAAACTTACTTCAACAGGATAGAGAAAATATAGGCTTGCCAAGGCAAAGGTTTTGCTGCTGTTTATTCAGTGCAATTAACAGAAAGCTGAGACATTGCCCTACACTATGGGATGCAATAATTACGTATAGTTTAAATCGGGAGAACTTTTTTTTCTGTTGAATAACTCAGGTTCCACTAACAAACTCTAGAGTGTGTGTGAGCCAACTTTAATCATTTAAAGCTGTCTGGATCAAGACAGGAATCTTGTTTTTGTCTACAGGCAGAAGAGGAAAGAAAAATCAACCAGTCTCTCGAGAGCAGCTCAGATCTCTGTAATGTGAGTGGCCGAGATGTGGAATGATTGTGGCAGTGTGGAGAACAGCTGGAGCCACCCACCTTTCTTTAGCAACTGCAGAAGGAGCTACAGGACTACATTAGATTAGACCTCTAATTTTACACCATTCGGAGTGGGTAGGATAATCTTGTTCTGAGAATGCACGCACAGCTGAGGCGTTCACAATACTGCTCTTCCTCTGCTGTCCAGACCTGGAAAAAGGAAAGGAGTATATACACTTTTCATACTGCCACTGGTCACCTCAACTCAGTCATTTTGACCTATAAATAAAGAAAAGCTAGAAGTGAGGGATACCTTCTCACCAATGGACATTTTCTTAGACCTCATTCAGTGAAACAGGATTAAACAGAGGGCTTCATTCTTCCTTTCTCTGCATGAAGAGTGAAAAAGGGTGAGAACACTCCAAAACTGGAAAGCTCAGTTCCATATCTGCCCTGTAAGATTTTAATCATCTCTCTTTAGAGACGAGTAGCATCCATGGAACCTTTGAGATTTACTGTTAAATTACTACTGCCATCCTACAGAGTACTATGATAAGCTAAATCTCCAATTTTTTCTCTATGAAAGGTAATAGAGATAAATTTCAGCCTAGAAAAGGATTGATTATTACACCATGAGTGATTTTGTCACTTTCCATACTGAATTTTAAGTAACATATACAAGCAGCTATCAGGTGTCAAAGGGCATACAAGTAAGCAGGAGGTGATCATGCTTTTTCTTGAAAACTTAGGTAAGCCTACAATGAACATGTTGATGACAGTGTAGCTGACAATGCTGCTTAATTTATCCTCAAACATTTTTGTACAGTGGAATATAAATGAGACCCTGACAGACAAATATTTGCAAAAAAAAAAATTCATATTACTTCATTGTCAGCCAAAAGAGAGATTACTAAGTTGTTGAAATCAGGCAAAACTCCCACTCATAACTCTTGGCTGGAAAATATGTATAGATTTGCTCCACTGAAAAAGGCTTGCTGTCAAATCAGCAGATGAACGCAAGATTTCAGTGAGATATGGCACACACCTTTCTGGAGCTTTATCTAGTGATATACTGACAGTATTATCAATGAGCCTATTGCTATTCCCTGCCTTGCAATTAATCTCTGAACTTGCTACATTCCTAATTAAACTGGTAACTTCTTCAAGAGTTAGGCTCCAGCTCTGGAATCCCACTCCAGAGCGCAGATGATAGTAAAATGAATAAAACCAACAAATCAACCCAGAATGATCTTCAGACTGCAAGACACTAACCTCCAGTGATTTACAGAAAACTTTCTAGCAGACTCTGCCACTAACCATCTAAAGTGAGCAATGACATCTTCTGGACTAATCTGGGGTGCAGGAAAAGGCACTGAATTATGACAGGACATGCACATGTGTCTCTTGATTTCTCTGAGAAATGCTCCCCAGGCAGCTGCTCTGATTAGTAGCCAGTAACAAATGCATGTCTCTTTTACTTTCTCCTCCGTTTTTAACTTTATTGGCCATTTACACATTGTGTGTATTAGTAGCTTGTTATTTTAAAAGTTATCACATAAGAAAGAATGAAGTGCGTCATGTGTTATGTGTTCAGAGCTTTTGAGAAAAAAAAAAAAAAGCTCTGTTTGCTTTGGCAACTGCAGCTCAAGTAATTTGTCTGAACAGGAGATGGAAATCTAGCAGCATATGGCTGTAGATATAAATACAGATCTAGAATTATATACAGACACACTATACATTAAAATGAAAAGCATTTCATGGGCAGTTGGTCACAGTGATAATTCCAAAATGTAGGATTTAGTTACCATTCTCAAGTATTTATCCCATACTATACATAGTATCTTGTACTCTCAAATCCTTATTGTAATCTAAATTTATCTAGAAGATGACAAATGACCAGATTTACCCCAAAACACTCAAAGGCGTGCCACTTTCCTCAGATTCATCTTAAAATACATCTCATAGGGCAGAATGAGACAAAACTGTTTGGTGTGTTTCAAACATGAATGATTTATTGTTATAGTTTGGGCTGGACTGGCCACTGAGATGAACACATTAGGTTTATAATAGAGAGTACAGAGGGTAAAGTGATAAGTCTCCATTATCTCCTAGGGGAAAATTAGAGATTGAAGAATGTTAAAGTTCTTCATAATTTGAGTCTTTGCTTACAAAAAAACCAAACTCTTTCTTCTATACACAGTGTAACATGCAACTGTGATGGAAGATTTTCCTGAAAATTTTTGTATTTTCTGATTCATAAACACTAGAAATCAACGCTATTCCCCTGCCCCACTCCTTCAAGTTTTCTGATTGCTTAGCCATCAGGTTAATTCTGGTTTTCAGAATGGCTGCATTGCCATGATTATGTGAATCACCATACTTACACAATTGTGACTGTGGTTTAAAAAAGAGCAAAGCAACTTGAAATTACCTTATTCGTGAAAATGAAATCTCCCTTAAGTATTTGTATCTCAAAAAGCAGCCATCATCTCTGTGCAATCTGCTTGGGAGGGATAAGTAGAAGCATGGCAAGAGCTTGGGGAGAAAAGGAAAAAAAAAACAAAAAACAAACCAAAAAAAGCCCCACAACAAATTCTGACTTGCTTGGAAAAAAAATTACAAAATTAGAAGTGTATTCCCCATTCAGGTTCCTCAAATTATTAACTGTTACTGGGGTCATTACTGCTGTTTACTTCCTGCTGTGCTGGGGCTGTTTGGCACATGAATGTGGTAATGAGGAATGGACCTACAAGTGTAAAAACACATGCCTGACTAAATTTACCATTAAGTGTAATCTGAAGTACTACTGAGATATACATTATTTCAAGCATACCAATGAGGGTAAGAAAAAACATGAAATTTCATCCTCCCATGCCATTTTAAAAAGCTTTTAAGGGTCTTGCTGGCCATACAGCAAAAATGTCTGCAGAAGCCATCAGTAACTGATGTTATACCAGGTATTGTACAACTGACCAATTTTTGTTTTGAACCAAGAACCAACTCCAAATTCAAGAGGAATTTTAAGGAGTTAAAAGGATACAGTACTTCCAATTTTTGAGACCAAACGGCAAGAAAATAGAAAGGAAATGATATACCAAGATAAAATCTTTTTCTATTACACAAACCTTTTGTTAAAACACCTAAACTGATCCTGATATTGAATAGAAGTTTATAATTTGCTGCAGAGGGATTTTTGTATCCTTGTATTATTCTGCAGATAGTGGAAGTTAGTCACTAGTGCAATAGCATAGAAGAGTATGAATTAGTTTTCAAACCTGTGATGCATGTCAGAGTGAGTACTCTGTCATTATTATTATTTTTAATCAGATGGTTTTAAGAGAAAGAAGCAAAACTTGAGTTGCAATTCTTGTTCTATCACTGCTGAAGCATGAGGTGATTCTTTATAAGCTTGACTTGCCAATCTGACCTTGAAAGCAATTTTATTCATTAACTCTCTGTTGACAAAAGAAACACTGTTCTACTAGGAAGGCAAGTCTTGACTTTTCTTTACAAAAAGGAAAGATTAAGTAATCCATAATGCCATTGTCAGAGTAAAATGAGTCCAACAGCATGCAGTAGAAACACATTGCAAGACATGTTTTTCAGGCACTAACATTAGTAGCAAAGGATTCAAGCTGATTCTGCACAAATTTCCATCACTGTAATTTCCATCCATGTAATAAAGATAATATTTCTCTTCATATAAAGTTGGTACATGGCACACTATGAATTCTCTGTATAGCTTTTTGTTGACCGTGATTGAAGTTAAAGTATCTATGAATCCAGAAAATCATGGAAGACCTGTGAACAACACTTCGCTAAGTCCTGTGTTTTAATTCAAATAAGAAAGTAAAAAATGTTGCTAAATGGTCCCAATTTTTGTTTTACATAAGGATACTCTGGCATTTCCAGTATATACTTTGCTTTCTGTTCTTTCATACAGAGAAGGATGATATCAAAATATTTACAACATCCCTTATTTATAAAAAGCATTGGATAAGTTTACAAATGTCACAACCAGCCGTAGATGCTCAGATTATCGGTTATGTACTATATGGGCATTATTTAGTTTAGTTAGACTATGACATTCATCACAATATCCAGGTGCCTTACAGCTGCTCAGAGAAACACTTGTTAATAACTGGTGTAGTTTTAAAAAAATGCTTCAGAGCAGAGATTACATCTAGCTATACCAGACACATCATTCAATATATACAAAAAAAGAACACTAACAGGACACGAAAAAATTGTAAACTTAAAATTGATCCATTTTGGATGCTACTATACTGCAGAAACTAGCAAATCTCAGAAAAGAACTCCTCTCCCAAGATGACCACATACTCCCTGGAGTCTGGCCTTTTGGATCAGCAGTGAAGCCGCAGTGAAAGACAAGCAGAGAGGAGGAGGCAGTGCTGGAGACCACCAGCAATGGAGGCAGCCAAGGCTTTTAAATTGTAGCCAATACCTTGATTTTCATCCAAAGTACAATGGGAGCCAGTACAGAAACGTGTTCAAAGAGCTGTGTGTTCATACTGGCCTAGCCCACCTAAGGTCCTCTCTCCCTTTGCCAACACCCTGCACTTATCTCCTGTTCTTCCTTGGCTCAACTAAAAAGAACTCTCCTCTTCTTCAGCTATTCCCATGAGCAATTCTCTTTTTGTTTCCTCTCTTCTAGCTTCTGGTCCTGACCACCTGGGAATTGGACTCAGGCCATAATCTGGCCCTACTCTTTTTCCAAGCAGCCTTAACTGTAAAGTTATTTCCAAAGGCAGCCGTTAAGTGGTGCTGAAGATTGTCACCTCCTTCTGCAATTTTCTCCACCCAGCCCAAAATAGCTGACCCTTGACAGTACCACACCACCACATTGCTTCTGACATAAGAATGAACTCAGCTGCAGTTTTTTGGCATCCATTTACAATTGCTCCCACCTGCCTCTATTATTTATGCAACACTGTTTTGGAGACCAGGTCAGCATGAGGAAAAGTTAACCAATATAACAGTCCTGGCAAGTCATCCTTGTGTGGGTGCAGCTTCCACTGGCAGGAGAAAGAAGAGAAGAGAAGAAAAGAAAAGGCAAGAGAAGAAATTATGCTGGTACATAAAACACTGGTTCCTGAGTGGAATAAGTTATACTGACAAAAACACTTTCCATTCTAGTGTAGTCATATCTACACAAAGCTTTTGACAATATTAAAAAATGGTTCAAATAAAAATAACCTTAGTGAATCCTGCTGTGCTGGAAAATGTGGCTACTGTAGACCTGGCCAGGTTTTATGAAAGAAAAGCCAATTCTATGAGTAAATAAAATGTGTCTTCTCTAGCAAGAAAAGGGTGGGGAGGGAAAGAACCAACAATGAATTTGTAAATATGAAATATTCATTATTTTGGACAGTAATTCTTTGCTGTGAAAATTTATAAATAAGGTAGAGTAATGAATCTAATTATCTTGGCCTTTTATTGGGCAGTTATGTCAGTTGAAGGGGGAACTCAGTAAAAAATACTTCAGACTTACGATGGGAAACTGGCTATGAGTGGGACTTTCCAAGGAGAGTCCTTATTCATAAAAGTACATTTTAGGTCATCTAAACAGCAACAAAAAATCATTTAGGCTGAGGTTAACTGGAAAGTAAAAGTTTCTCCTCCTTTTTTCTTAGGGTTAAAGCCTGTCACTAAGACAGAATAAAAAAAGAAGCATTTGATAGCTGTGGTACTTACAGATTGGGTTTTTTTGTTTCTCTCCAGAGACCTCCACAGAGGACATATTTTCATTTTTCTTGCTGACTCGAAGAGTTGTGACACTGCAGAAAAATGCTTAAGAGTTTGTTAATTGTTATTGTTGCGTGAAGAAATATCTGTGTTGTGATTCCCATTATAACTGCTATCAGTGGCGTTGTGCAACCTGTTTTCAAAGGAGGTCTGGCAGGCGGAGCACTGTCATTTCTGACTCGCTGCTGCCCAGGGCAGTGGGTGACTGTAACAACATCTTTCATTGTTCCAGCTTCCAAAAGGTAAGACTCATACTTGCAAAGTGTGAGAAAAATCTCGTTTTGTCTTTGTTTTATTGAACAACTGTCATGATGTCAATGAGAGCTGTTCATCAGCAGTACTTCACAGCCTTAATTGCAAAATAACTCTTGTCCCCTAGCAAGGACAGGACATGTGTGTGACTGGCAGGCGCAAAGACTGTCTGAAAGCATGAAGGCACTGGTTAAATTGACCTTTTTGCATTATTAGGGATAGCCCTGCCTTCAGGTGGAATGGTTTGTTTGTACTGAGGAGAGGCCACTGAGGAAAGCCTCCTGGTAAGCCCTGAAGCTTTAGTGGGGAATCCACGGGTGTGAACAGGGTTCTGCTGCAAGCGGGCAAGCAGAGAGGAGGCCGTGCCTAGGGGAGCTTGCTTTCCTGCTAAGCTGATAACGAGACACAATAAAGGAATATTAGACTCCAGTTTCAAGCTTGCCTCTGGTGCTGATAGCTAAAGCTATTTCTGAAGCTCTCTGGGTAGCGGTGTAAGTTGGCTGTGTGCTAAAATCAGTGGAAATAATAGTCTTAAATAATTTTAAAGCTAGACAGTCAGAAGACAGACTAAGGTTTCTACTTGTCTACCAAAAAACTCTCAGACTGGAGGTGAAGAGATTCACTTTTGAGTCCTGTGATTTTCCTAGTATACATTTTGTATACTAATAGATTATTAGCATAAAACCATTTCATTAGACCTTACAGCTCAATGTACATAAACACACATATGTCTTATGCCAGTAAAACTGATTTAAACAAGTGTCTGCAGTAGATGTTGAAGTTTTTGTGTTTGTTACGTTTTAACTGGAAATGAAAGGAACTTCTCAAACACTCTGTAAAAACACCTAAAGCATTTTTTTCCTGAAGGGAAAAAGTTGATTTACTAGATGTGAGCTCTATGCCATGCTGTGCCAATGACTCACTGGGCACATCTCCATGATTTGTAGCAGCATAGTGAATGTCTGTACAAGGTCTTCCAGCTTTAAGACAGAAAGGGTACACCATTACGCAGGAGTAGTCCCAATCAGGTCAATGAATCTCCTCAAGGGAGCCAAGTTTCCTCTGTGTCTGAACAGGAACATGGATTTAGAATATGTTTGCAGGAACATGGATTTAGAATACAGGTTTTCAAGAAATTTAGGTGCAGATTACTGACCCTGCTGATTGCAGTGCAGGGAGAAAAAACTTGCCAATAGCTTCTTAGAAAACCTTCCTTCACTTCTCTATCTTAAAGATTCATTTTCACATTTCAGGGCCAGATGCTGCTGCATTGCTGCCATTACTTGCACACATTCCTAATTGCACTCAAGTCTGACTGGGATTAATTTTATGCTACAGGATTTTATAACAGTGAATGTAAGACTAGGATGCAGAAGACTGCTAATCAATCATGGAACCACAAAAATTAGACAAGGAAAAAGACATGTTATTAAGTCATTTATTCCATCCCAGTGCCAAATGATTGTTTTCTAGAATACACACTGTAGTTCTTTGTCCAGTTACATTTCAAATGGCATCAGCCACACAAGCCGCAAAACACAGCTGTTTCATATTTTCATGGACCTCACTACTCAGAAAGTTATTCTGAAAGTCCATCACAAAATTAATTTGACTTGTATCAGCCATTCTGATTCTTTTTCTCAGATCTAATGAAAATAGCTCCCTTTCTCCTTTTTCCATGTCCACAGCCTTCTGGCCTCCGTACTCTAAAATGATTATTTGAATAGGTCCTTCCTGTGGTAACTTTTCTCTTGTGCAAAAGAACATTTCACACAAGAATATTTTTATTGTGTATAACAATTACTGTGTAAAACAATATTTTACACAATTTTAGTCCTGTGGGGACCAAACACACATGCAGGGAGGTACTTGTTTTCCACCTGGCTGTCGGCTACCAGTGGCGGCCAGCTGCGACAGAAGGAAGGCAGACATCAAATTACAACAGCAAAGAAAGATTTTCGTGTTAACACTTCAGTGTGAAACACTGGGTCAGTCCCAGTGTGCCAGAATTTTTAGTATAGTAGTTACAGTAATGCTGATTTCTTTTTCTTTAAAGGATTGGACAGGACAGTAGTTATTCACAAAAGTTGTCTACGTGTATATATATATGTACACAGGTGTATACAAAATAACATCACTGAAGATAAGTGAGTTTAACAGTGAAATGTCTGGAGTTGGACCTCTGCAAAGTGAAAGTCTAAATACAAAACATTCAGAGGAAGAATCGTTCATTCCCTCAGAGGTAAAACTTGTGCTCCAGCACAAAGAATGGCCTGGGGATATCTGTCCTTCGCAATATTCTGGCATTTTTCGTCGTCTTCTTTTTTTCTATGTCTGTCACTAGCAGTTGACAACTTGTCTTCCTACTGTGCAGATCCACACCTGGCAAAGAAGTGTCACCTGTCAGTCACAGCTTTAAAAAGTTTAACCTCATACAGCAGAAGACTTTAAAGCAGCACATGCAAAGAGTTTCAGACATTTAAACGTGTGATAATTATTTTTCTGGGTGAAAGAGAGGAAACAACAAAAGGAAAGTAGGAAAGCATGAAAAAAAAAGAAAGTGATCAAAGTGCAGAGGGCTCTTGGAGAATAAAGGGTTAAATCTTCAACCCATTTTCTCTTCTCTAGGAGCTAAGGGGATGTCTGATGTTTTACTGCAAGAGCAGCTGATGCTCAAAATAAGTGTTGGGAAGGGCAATCAGACATTCCACTCTCGAAACATAATTTCAGACATCATTATGTGGATACAGTTGTTTCTGATGTTCATCAGGGCATAAGGGTGGCAGCCAGTGAGTCCCCAGCCCTTCTCTCAAAATATCAAACCTGTTCTCTTCTGCAATTCCCACCATGTCTACTTTTGAAAACAGCCAAACAAATTTCTCCGAGTTTGAGCTTTCCCCATCCGCTGACTCACAGACTCTCTCTTTCATCATTGGTCCTGCACAGAGGCCTCATGCTCCTGCCAACAACAATTCCCATGCCATCCTCTCCCAGGAGGAGACTCCTTCCTGCTTCTTACTTAATATCTTTTCCCCTCCAGTTTTTCTGAGTAGTGCCCCAATGACTGCTCCTATGGGAGGAAAAGCAGTGGGCTACAAGCCACATCCAAACCCTGTTGCAGGGTTAATGACTTTTGGGAGGGCTATAACTAAAGGATTTAGCCCCTCATAGATAATTGCTTTTGCTTTGACTGTTTGCAAGGGGAGAAGAAAATATTTTTAAATGGACCTGATGCAATAAGAAAAGTGTGTCTGCTTAGCATCAAAAATTGTGGTTTTCCTACCTGTTTTGTGAGGCACTTGCTGAACTATTGCATGGTACAAAAGGCAGCTTGTGGGAGGATTTCAAGGGCTGCACAGCAGAGCCAGCATGCAAAGGGATAGTGAACGTCCACAGTACCCTGTGATGCCTCTAAGAGAGGCAACAGCATCCAACACCTGCATCCCACCACACCTGAGCTTGGGCACTGTACTTCACATGGAGGCAGGATGCCACAAGGAGGTGATGCTGGCATCCTGTCTCCTGATTCTGAGACTGCCGGGAGCTGGGACTCTCACCGCCTCCCACAGTGGCAGCCTTTCCTGGCTTACACTGCAGTTCTGACACTAACATTTTTCTTTAGTTTAAGAAAGAAAAATGCAGTCTGGCTAACCACGATAGAGAAATTGCTGAGTCCAGGGTTTAGGGTAAACTCATGTTTTTTCCCGATTTTCTCCATTGAGAACAGCCATGGTTGCACTCTCTACTTCTCATTTCTTCTTTTTTTTTCTATGATTCCATAAATGCTGGTGTTTACCTTTAGCCACATGAGCAGTCCACTACTAGAAATGACCAATGCCCTGGACAAAGTTGAATGCATGGAGAATGCAGTGATAACTTTCATTGTAAAACTCTAAAAGTGAACAAAATATATACAGGATGAAGTATCCTGTGAAGGGATTTAAACCACCAAAATAGCTGAATAAGAGGCTGAGAAAATAAGAACAGCATCAGTACATTTTTTCAAAACAAATATTTTACATTGAAAAGACAGAAGCTGTCAGACTTGGCTGAGACCCTTGATACAAGATACAGACTTTTTCTCCAGAATACAAACTGACTAGGAGCAGAAATTGTTGTAAGTACTTTTCATTTCCACTTTTTGTCCATGATGTAATTATTTTGGCAGTTATTAAGACATTCGGGGTTGCACTTCCATCTTTCTTAGCTTGATACAGCTAACAGATAAAATAATTCCCCTCTCCCCCACAATTCAAGCCCTAGCTATGAGTCACCATCTCTGATGAAGATGTGTCACTCTATGTTATCTTGGGCATAAGAAACTGCCAGGTTTTTTTGGAACTTTTTTTTTTTTTTTTTTCTGGGAATTGAGATTTTCTGGTATGTGGATTCAATTTGTATGTATTAAGCACTAAAGCAAAGAGTTGTTGACCTGTCTGTTCTCAGGCACAGAGCTCTTTGGAGACAGTTTCACAATAGATAAAGGGGAAGACACTGGATTACTGGAGTTAAGGAGGAATCAAAGACAATATAGCCTCTCAGACATATGCATACATTTGCTCACTTTGACTCCTTTTTCCTCGTACCAGTCTCAAGAATTTCTCTACAAGGAGAGCAGGAGATATGCCCCAAATCCTAACTCTTTCCATGGCAATAGACCCATTTCCTTTGGATCAGAACATATTGATTAAAATTCTATAAATTAATTTTCATGCATTTAAATATTGAAGTATTTTTGTTTTATTATTTCTCATTATTTTCCATGTACCAGATTTATATTCCCTGAACAGTTTAAAAGTGAACCAGTTTTTAGAAGATTGAGCAGATTCCCAGACAGCAGCAAGGCCAAAGGATTGGATGGGCCAATCTCTGTAATATTCCCTCTGCTTTCTTCTAGCTGAGAAATGAGTGACAAAGGGTTATTTAATGTACTGTTGATGGGCAATTGGACAAGGTTAAGGAAGAAATAGTTGGCTGCTCTTCCCAAACTGTGTTTTTTGAATTTATACCATGTTGCCTCCAAAATGGGAGCTAAAATAAACATAGATTCAAAAAAAGGAACTTCAGAAAATGGGAAGATAAGATCTCAAATAATGTTAGAGAGGTGCTGTTTTCAACAATGTTATGAGAGCATGTTATGATAATGTTATTAGAATAGTATTAAAAAAAAGGAGAAATATCTCATCCTGCAATTCCCAATACTGGTTTGGAAGCATGAATAATTAGTACAAGTCAGTATTGCCACACCACATTTCTTCCAATGCCTCTCTCTACTAAAAGCCAGGTGGAAAATACTTGCACCACTGATACTGTGTGCAGCATGTGGCTGCTCTCAAGCTTTAATAATGTGCAGGTTGGTGCTAGAAGCAAACTCCAATACCTGACAAGTACGTCTGAATTGCTGAGAAGTGCCCAGGGCACCATGATGGTTCTGGAAAGTCTTTGCAAGGACCATTGTGAACAGTCTAACCACAAATGGAAGTGACTTAGAGCATCTTGTGTGGCTAGGGCAGGTTGAATGGTTGTGCTTTCTGAGGACTGCAAAAGCTCACGCAGAAACAGCAGGGCAGCAGCTGTCATGAACTCCAGGACTCAGGCACAACTTCACTCCCAGCTTCTGGAAAGCAGGAACATTTCAGGCCCTTAAGGACTGCTGCAAACTCTACATACCTGCACACACTTCTAATCCTGGCTATACTCGTGGAACAGGCTCCTCTCTTTGTGCCATCTGGATGTCTTGAAGAGTGGTGAGTTTCAAACGCATAGTGTCTCCAGGCACCTCCCATGTTATGTACCCCTAACCTCCTTCCCTTCTCCCTGCACATTGCATCTTCCTAAGGGCTTTCATCTTGCAAACAGTGATGTTTAGGGAGACTATCCTGCGAAAGGTAGCAGCTGGACTTTTGAATTAATCAGATTTCTTAAAAACAAGTTTCTGACCTTGCCTTACAGCAATGTCAGCTGAAAGATCCTCCAGTGGCATCAGTGAAATTATCATAAAATTACAAATGACAGCAGAGTAGCAAATAGCAAAGTGCAGTACCTGTTTTTCACAAAGCAAGAAGTGAATACAATCCAGTGAAATGATCAGGTGTTTGGTTGAAAGAGCGAGCTTTTCCTCTTAAAACATATTGATGTTACAGAGTTCACTGCACTGGGAAGCTGTGGGGCTCCAAAACATACACAGATTTAAGAAGGGATTAGATCATGGGGGAGAGTTTTATTTGTGGCTATTAAACTCTATCATTGACTACAATCTCTGTCTCCATTAACTTAGCCTCCAGTTCACAGGCTACAGCAGGAAAATTATCACTTTATCTGCCTTACTTTTGTCCTAGGCCTCTGCTTTTGCCCACTGTTGTTCAGCACTGAGCTAAAAGGCCTAAAAGGACTTTCATGCTCATCCATGGCAGGTTTTATGTTCTTATTGTGGATTTACAACTCTGTCACTAAGGCTGGAATCTGGCCCATGATATGTGGTCATTTTTCACTCTGTTCATTTAGCTTTTGTACTACACTTAAGGCTGTGGGGGAAGGAAAAGACAAACAGCGCAACGAACCCTGTCTGCCTGTTTGTCTGTTGAACTCATTTACACTAATTGCTTCAATGTACTGACTGATTTCTTTTTAATTTATAAAATATGCCTATCCCTAGCTCTCAATGCTTGCCCAACAGTGGGTGGGGGGAGTGGGGTGTGGAAATGAACTTCACTGAAATTTGTACCATGCTGAGATAGGTACACCATGAAAGCCTCCACAGAGAAAAGAAACAGCTCCACAGAGGCTTTAAAAAATTGCCCTCTCTTTGCAGCTTGAAAGACAATTAAACTAGATTCTGTTAGTGGCAAGGAAAAGACAAGTTATAGATCTAAGAGGTTCAAAATTAGGATGCCTTGCTTCTAGTCCAAAGCATTACAAGTCCATTCTAATATTACATGCATTAATGTATACATAAATAGACAAAAGGAGCAAGCATGAAACAAAGAGGCACTATTAGGTGGGTCAAGCAACTGGTGAGAGAGAATGGCAGCTCTCAGACACAAATGTAAAGTTTAGGAGAGGCAACTCTGGGACAGCTGAGGCTCAGGCTATAATCGGACAGAGCCGCAAAAAAAGGTCAACGCAAAAGCTGACAATCTGAGGGGCAAATGTAGAATCAGCAAGACGAGCCGACGGACAGGTGCCAAGTTAATGTAATGCAATCCTATTGCTCAGGGCAGCAAGACTATCTATGTGCACATTAGAGATGCTCTGCATCTCCTTTTAACATACAGCCCACTCTGGATTCCCTCTTTATTCCATTGCTTAGAATCCAAATTTTAAAATATTCCAGAAGTATGAACCACTCACAGATACTAGCATTCCACCAAGTCCCTCAACAATTCTAACTACTTTCAATTAATTTCCTAAAGTTTTGTGGAACGAAAGATACCCATCAAAGGACCACCTCTTTTTTTTTCCATTTATGCAAATTATAGAAAGTGCAATATCTGATAAAGACAAAAAGAAAAGGATTCCTTAAAAATTACACTTGTGATTTATCCTTCATTCAATAAGGTCCAATAGAAAAAATGCAGAGTGGGAGTTGAGATCTAGTTCTCCTAGCAATTCTCTTTTTTATTTGGCATATAATTCATACAGTCTCTGTTTATGAGTCTGTAGTTTCCCCAAAGTATAACAGTGATAATAACATTTGCCATTCTCTGTAAAAACTGTATGTTTCTCAAGCACAAAATTGCTATAAATAAGCCAAATATAAATTCAATACACTGTCCTGGCTACCCTAGCCATTATTTTAACTCTTAAAGCTAACCATTACTTGAATATAATTTAATGCTTTAGAAGTCTTTCTGATGTTGCTTTCTCTACTTAACTTTTGATTATCCCATGTAATTTAAATACATCAACATTTTCAAAAGAGCTTTCCTTTTTCATCCCCTCTTTCATTCTTCCTCTGCAAACAACTAAATTGATATCATAAGCAATTAAAAATGTCTCCAGGAGTACTGAAATCCCTCATCTGAATAGATGAATTGCATCAAGGTGGGTGGAACAGAAACTTCACCTCCATTGCTTTCCATGGGAGGTGCCTTATCAGAGGGTTCAAAGGCAGCTATACCAATGAGAATTTATTTTTACATTTGCTACATTACTTTAAAAAAAACAAATATCTTTCACACTTATCAGTAACACAGTGGTAGATCAATAGTGCTGCCTTCTAAACCTTATAGTCTAGCACAGGCTGGCTGGCATGAGTCATAGTTCATAGAAGTCGGAGTTATGGAAATGGAGGAGGTGACATTTTGTATGCAAAGCTCTGCAAACCGTCCAGGTGTACCCACACACTCTTGGTGTGCCACCACCTGCACAAGCCAGACTGAAAGCAGCTGTGTAAAAGCAGCTATGTGTTTTGATTTCCACCTCCATGTTTAGAGGTTACTTTCTTAAGAGAGAGAGAAAACCTGGATGACACAGGGAGTGGATCAGGCCCTGCTCTGAATGTGTGGGCTACCAACCACAAATGCAGTTCAAAGATGATCTTCCACAGACAGCACTAAAAGGAGGTGGAAACAGTCTCAGTTCTCTGTACCCTTGCTCCCCATACCAGACTTAATTGTACTCAGTTGAGGTTAATGCTTCATTAAGAGCTGACAGTATGCAGGAGCTAAACAAATGGAATGTCACACATGGGTAAGTCATTAAGTCACATAAGGCAACTTCCAGACAAGTCCCAGATGCCAACAACTGGAAGATAAATCCATACAGTACAAATTAGAAATAAAGTACATGTTTTTAACTGTGAGGAGTGTGAATGTTGTTCAAGCAGGCTTTTGAGGTAAATGATGGAGCCTTCCATTCAGGACTTTCTCATATGACTGAGTGCCCCGTTGGAACTAAGGTAAGCAATGTGCCATGCTCAGGAGGAATCGGAAGCAGTTTGACAGCAAGTTAGCACAGGGAGTCCAATGAATTGAACCAGTTCTTTGACTAAAAATTTGAGTAGTGAATACTTGATAGAGTTTGAGTCATTCATAAACAGCCTAGAAGGTAAAAACAAATTACCTAGGGGTATAGTTAAGGACAGCATATAGATAAGACACATAGTTAAGACCAGCATAAAAATGAATAAGAGCAGATTTGGGGAAAAATGGCCGACCAGGCAGAATATTCCTAAACTATTCTTTAATATTCTTTCCAGTGGAAGAAATTGGAGGATAGATTTCACAAGTTTTCATCTCCTTACATCCTGTTACATGTCTTAAAGTAGTATAACAGCAACTTGATACTCAATGAGACATTTGTTGGAGAAATCTAGGATATGTAAAAGTTTGTGCCAGACCATCTTTAAAGTATGTATGATGGCTGTGACTGCAGCTGAATTTCTATCTTTAGCAACAATGCTGCATCAATAATAAAACTTTTGTATGATTATTTGGCTAGTGATCCAAGATATCACTACTTTAGATTCTATACAAAGATGGTTTTAATTTTTAGGAACTTAGGATATGTGACAAATGCATTTAATTTCACCCTGTATTGATCACAACAAAGATGGAGAAGGGAAAACAATACCAAAATAGTCCAAGGTGCCTTTCTCAACTATGGGATAACTGTGTTAGATTTGATGTTACAAGATCATCCTCACATATACTAATGCAACATTAATAAAACTAAAGCAATTGCATTTGTGGTTTTCAAGCTTTTTTGAGAACACAGAAATTGCAGGCCCACATGAGATAATGCAATAATGTCATCTAAAAACAACCAACTGAAATGCTTAAAATAACTGTAAAATGAGAGAATAATATATGTATAGCTGAGAGTTTGTTGTGCATTCTGGATATGACAGACCCTTGGAAACAACAACTCAAGTTGTGACTTAAACTGAAGCATTGTAGTAAATGTTGTGATCATATCTGAGCCATGCAAAACAGTCTGTTTTCTAGTGCTTTAGGGTCTTGTAATCCTGAAGTGACTATCTTCTTAGCCTGGAAAATTCACAGGTGCTTGAGTCATCTATGGTTGCTCAGAAGTAGAAGGAGATATGCACTAGTATTTCATGCAAGAGTGCTACTGCCATCCAGATTAGCCAAGGAGTGAGCAAACCCTGTCAGTTGCTAGAAAAGGAGATGTGATGATGGAGACTCATTCTGAGCCCCAGACCCCAGGAAATTCTAGTGTCTTCCTTGCTCCCTGGTGGATTGACATCTGACTTAGGCATATCACCTTGAGGGGTTGCTACAGTCAGTGGAGAGGAGGTACCTAAATTACGTATGTCTTCAGCAAGCTTACCTCACTCCACTGAATTTGTTGAAAATTGAGGGTGTACTTGAGAAGGATTAGTTTATCAGCAACAAAATTGAGATACTGGATTCCTACATTAATAATTGTACTATTGGTCATAAACAAAGCTGTTATTTCTCCCCTTCTCCCAAGAAACTTTCTTAGATGTAAATATTTTTTGCCTTCACTCATGCAAACGTTTCTGTGTGCTGTGAGACTTAGGTTAGCAAAGACTGCTGCTCCTCTGACAAAGTCATAAAAACAAAACCACACACAGACTGAATTCAGGGGAAGCAAATGTACTCCTTTAATTACTTGTTTGTTCCTTCACAACCAGCTGTACCATCTCTACATAGATTATTAGTTAAGCTATAAATGTTAGCATCACACCGTCAGGCACTGCCTAAATTGAATAATGTGAATTGCAACTTAGCAGTGGGTGCTCCAGGGTACACAAAGTCAGATTCACCTACATGGATAGTTTCTGATCTTGTAATCTGGATTTCTTTAAGAGTCAGTGGAAAAAAACAGACTTTAATTTGTCTCCTTCTAACAGAGATATCTAAAATAGGTCAGATGACTCACTCTTTAAAAACATCTATTCCCCCTATTGAGCCTATAGTCAGTAGTTCCAGTGTAGACACCTATACTGTAGATGATGAGGGTCAGAGGAGATGGGTTGCATGAACCATGCTCTATTTAGCCATAGACAGCAGATTTTCAGAGGCACTTGTCTTCCAAATTTGGGTGTGAACCTAATTTTCAGCAGTACTTTCTTCTCACCTAGGGCCAAACTGCATCTCTGTGTGCTTAATTCTTCTAAAAACTCTCTTCTTTCTTGAACAAAGAAGAGTGTGAGTCAGGGTGAGTCAGGAAGCCTGTGCCCAACAGTTACATTTGTCCTGGAATGGAGATGTGACCCAGTCTGTGAGCTTGAGATCAGAGCTGCCAGCCCTTGCCATTCTTTACTCTTTGTAGTATTCAAGAAACTGGGCAGGACATAAACGTTTGGAAACCTGTGTTTCCTTGCTCTGCAGTGTGTCTGCTCCAGATGTAGTCTGTGCCTGACACAGAAAATCTCATGTGTCCCTTCTGCTCCTAGAAAATTAGCAGGCAGGCAATTTAAAGTCCTTCCTGACATTGCTTACTGCAAGATTGTTCCTTGAAGTCTGAGTACGGGCTAAGTGCAAGGCAGTTGACAGGGAGAAGGTCAGCAACAATTCTGACTTCAGGTACCTTCACAGACCAGTCAGATCAGTTAAATCTCATCATGACTCCTTTGACTAACTGGTTTTGGGTGCCTGACAGCAGAGGAAGGCTCATGTTGTGCTACTCAGTAAGGGGGACACAAACACTGTGCAAGAGAGTCCCTTCTTACTGTTCAATTCCTGAGTATGTAAACTCTCTAAATGTACTCACCTCAACACCAGCTGTATCATGACTACTATTAGATAGCTACAGGTAGGTGCTGCTCTGATCTACTTCCTATATTGACTATCTATATCAACCACATGGTATCTTCTTGGTGGACTCTGGTGCACAGTGTAAGACTTGAGAGATGCTAATAAGCCCTTTTCTCATGGATTTCTTTGGAAAGCATCCTTACTTGGACAAATCTTAATCTGATTTCCTTAGATTTCTGCACCATATTCATCACACTGATTTTCTATGATGCATTTGAGAAGCATATAGAAGCATATTTAGTATTTTCTTATTTTCTTAAGTTTTACTTATTTTCTTAATTTTGATGTATTTTATTTTATTTAGCTAATTGTAATTGAACAATATCTGTTTAATGCCAACGTCAAGGTCAAGAAATATCTTGTGCCTGTACAGCTGTTCTTTTGACAGCAACTCCACAGGATGCAAAAAGAGAAAGTTTCTTGTTCCTGCTTCTAGACTTCCCCAGAGCATCTGCTCGGGTCTAAAAGTGAAAGGTTTAAAATGCTGCCCTAATATAAAACAATGTGGCTGTGAGGTTCTATATTCATTCTCTGTCGGTTGCGAAATATAAGCAAAGTTTTTATTTTGCCTCCTGACTGTTTCGTGTCTTGCTAAATTACTGTCCAAGGGCAAATTCTTTTTGTCATCCAGACCTGTAAGGTTGCTAAGCACACACAAGGATAAAGATACATTCTGATTACTCAATACTTGCTTTACAACGTCTGCTGCTGAAAACAATATTGCGTCACACAGGCTACTTTTGCAATACAGGGTGGATATCTAAAATCCCAAATTAAACAAGTTTCAGCCATAGGTGTGTGTTTTGGAATCATTCAGTTGTACAGAAATGGAAAACTCCAGAATGTTCATCATAAAAAATGCAGAGATTAATTAAGGCTTCATAAAGGCTAGCAAAATGTTAAATCATTTCAGGAGTGAGATAAAGACTATTTTAAATGCATCGAGTTTCATGTAAAGTTTGGATAAGGTAACGTCTCCCATTTTAGGGCATAACCACACCACTGAAGTCATTAGCGCAACTTAAGAACTTACATTCAAATCAAAGGGCATTTTCAGATGTTACCAATTTATTTTAGACAAAACTGTTGACAAGTATGGCATGAACAAAGCTTGACCACAAGTTTACCAGAGATGTAAAGAATACTGCTGGTCAATTTTTGTGTGTCCCTCCTGGTTTCAGCTGGGATAGAGTTAGTTTTCTTTCTACTGTTTTTTACTGGTTGCTGTGTTTCTGATTTAGTATAAAAGGAAAGTCAATTAAGCATTATTTTAGTTGTTCCTAGGTGATGTTTATACTATTCAAGGACTTCTTTTAGCTCCCTTTAGAACTTGAGAAGGCGTACAGATAGAACGATGGAATGACCAATAGAATATTCCGTAACATAGATGTCATGTGAGGGCTGGCCAGGGGGCAGGGATCCACAATCATTGCTTGGGATGGGATGAGCAAGCAGGTGATGAGAGTGACTTTTGTTCCATTACTTTATATTATATATTATTTTACAGGTCTTCTTGTTGTTGTTATTGTTATTATTATTATTGTTATTTTCCTTTTTTCTGTTATTGTTCTATTAAACTGTCTTTATCTCAACCCACAAGTTTTATTTCCCTTTTCTTTCACCCTGCTTTTCTTCCTTTTGTCCCTACCCTTCTAGGAGACAAGAGGGACAACTGTGTGAGTGGCTGTGTGATCGGCGGTGGTTGGGTTTAAATCACGACAGTGTCTCAGGAGCAGCTTCAGCTCATGTGCTCATGTTTTATATGCAAATGCAGTGTTCAATTGGAGATATTACTCTAAGCACCTAACAAGTCTGTGAATATGAAGCCTGGGGGACAGAATACTCAGAATGCAACGAGGAGGTATAGACCCAATAAAGAGTTTTTCACATTCGTGAAATGAAATTCGTGAAAGATGACAAGCCAAGTGTATAAATTATGTTAGGAGAAGACTAACTTCTATGTAATTGGTACTTGGATGCCCAAACTTTCATTAATCTTGGCAGTCATCCATGAGATAGGTTCTGTTTTCACAGTGTTCCTCAGCACAGCAAACTAAATAAACACTTTCAAAAGATTTCTCCATATAGGAAGGTAGGCAGGCAGGCTTTAAACTTTAAATTTTAGCTGAAACAGCATTCTTGTTTCCTGACCAGAAGTGCCATAAAGTCAGGTGAATAGGAAATAGTCTGTGAATCAAACCTCACATCCCTAAAAATATGACAGTTATAAAATTTGGGATTATGATTCACAGTTTGCCTATTACAGTCTTGAAAACATATTCGTGTAAAAATGAGCATAGCTTCGAAAGGAGAGACTAAGAAAACAGTCTTGTCTGTGAATCTCAATTGGGAAACTAATGTCTTTCAGCCATTGGCAATTAATCTGGAACAGGTAAATTATTATTTGCCAACAAAACCATTGGACTCCAATGCAGAATTAGTGGTTACTTGTAGTTGCTCTGTTCATCGGGAATAAGGATACTCCCTTCAAAAGAGGGCAGTGGATATTCTCTGAATACATTAATTGAGTTTGCTGCAGCTGTGCTTGCTTTTGGTTCCAGTGACTTTTCCTATGACAGAGTTTTAGTACTATACTCTCCAAAACAACTATAAAATTCACACTTTTGAAACTTTCCAGGGAATAGCTATTAAATTACATTCAGTAGAATTCTGGCTCTAAAGGCTGCAATCATACAATGATGAATCAGGAAAAAATACTACTTTATTTTTTTTACAAGTCTACTTTTCAATTTTTTATTACCTGCAGAGGATGGAAGGAGGGATCATTTTTAAAAATGTTGATACATATTGTAATATTTTTGTGTGAAAGGCTGAAGAAAGCCATCAAACATAAAAAAAAAGCCCCACCCTGAACCCAGACTCCAACAAAGCATTTTTAAAACTACTCCCTCAACATGAAAGAGAACAGCAGTGTGAATTATTGGTAATGTATCTAGTAAAACATCCCACACAAAGTTTGGAAATGCTTAGAGAACAAAACATATACCACTGCATAGTGATCAGCCACAATCTGCAGGAAAAAGAACAGAACAGAATTCATCATGATTTAACAGATAATTTAGAACTGGGGTAGACTTTAAATCTAGCTACTGGAAACATGTCATGAAGAAAGCAGAAAATGTTGGTGCCACCTATTGGTGAGAATTAAGATTTGGAAATTATTCAAGCTAATTTGCATTAATCCAAAGAAAAGAGAAAACAAACTTGTCATGTTTTACTTCATGCTTAAGGAGTTTCAAATACGGTATCTAAACTGAAGTCTTTATTTTGGCTTCCATTCTGCAGAGGCTTACATATATGTTTTAAAATGAATTACAAATTATCTGTGCTTGCAGTTAAGAGGATGAAGAATTTAGGTTGCATTTTCCTTCAGTTTCCTTGCGGTAAAAGTTAATTGAAAGGCACAGCACACTAGGAAATGTTGAACAGGAAGATGGGTTACTAGACTCAAAATATATGGCTTTGCCAACCAAATTTCATTGGATAGTACATTCCCTGCAGAAGTATTGGAAGTGGTACGTTTGGCAAAGTGGCTTGACACTGTTGCTATTCAGTGGTCTGAAAAGAGGATTCTGTTTGACACTGCACACCCCATTTACCATGTATCCTGGTGAGATATACCGACTCAGAGCAAAAGCAATCCTTCTTACTACATGGAAGTGACCTTTATTACGTTATGGCAAAGCACCAAGTTCTGCTTTAGTTAACCACAGTTCCTGCCTCGGCCTGTTATTTAATAGCCTGGAGTTGCAAGGGACACATTCAAGGCACATACTGCTGTTCCTTGATATTTTCTGTTGCACTCTGTTTCTGCAGATGTTTAAGACAGGAGTCTTTTGGTTTGCTGAGATCTTGACTGTAGCTGTGGTTGAAGACGCTTTTATACACAGGGTGTCAAGCATCTGCTGCCTCTACTAAAAGAAGGCTGGCTTGTAGCACCTTGTAACGACTGACTAGTGGTGCTGCTATTCATCAAGAAAAAACAGAGCCCTTATGCAAGACATCAGTGCAGCAGATTAACATTTTTAACATGTGTGTCCAGTCGTCTCCTAACATCTGCTTCTTTAATCAACATTATCTGCAGTCCAAAAACTAGTAGACAGCAATAAAAGCTTCTTTGCCAAGGATTAGCCAAACTGGAAGGTAACAGAGAGCTTTAGGTAGTCATTTACATGTTTCATTTCAGTGTTACTGTACAGATTTAGCTCCCTACAGTAAGATAGTAAGAATCCTTCTTGCAGGTCACCTTTGTTGCTGGCAGCTATATATATTATAAATGTATAAATCATGATTGAACACAGCTGAATGAAATACCAGAATGAGACTGGAGCAGAAGAAGGACTTGTTGTAAAAGCACTGAGATGAGATTTAACTGTTTTCCAAGTCACGTATTCTGGCACTTAATGTGTTGTCACTCACCTTGGCACCAGCAAACACTTCTTCCATTCTCTGTCCTACCTACTTAGACTGAGACATAGAATAATTCTTCCGTCATCTCAACACATCCTCTAATGCAATATCACCTCTTTGCACCTGAGAGTTCTGGGCACGACTATTATTAAAATAAGCAGGAGATTACATTATATAGCGAACTGTGCGTCTTTTCATATCTTACTAATTTCCAGTTAAAGAAATTTTGCACTCTAACAACATATTTATATTAAGCCAAATAAGCTGTAGGACTTAGAGTGGACAAATGAACAGGTCTGTGCCATTTCCAGGGTATAAAATAATCCATGTTACACAGGCACCGTCACTGATAGCGATGCTCCCGTTGCTTGCAATTGCACCACAGACTAGTTAAAGCAGTTGATTCTGTAAGGGCAGTGATTGATGGGGAAAGAAAATGCAGTGTGTGTAGGCGGGCAGTTAGGGAAAAATCTTTGGGAAAGAAAATTAAAATTATACATTAAAAAATGCCTTTGCCTGGTACAAGGCTGGAGGGTTAGTCAAATTCTAAGAACTACCGGTTTCTTTCTTCCTTTTCCTCACACCTGCTTCATCCTGGGCTCTCTGCTAAGAGACAACTCAGACAGCAAACAGAGCAGTGAACAAGGAACCCGGATAGCTTGGAGCAGCAAATGGAGGAGCAAGCAGCCAGAGCCAGTTCACACATATCAGTCAAACCCTGGTTGCCTAAGGCAGCAAAATGTTTAGTGGCTGTTTGTTGTGCAAGTGGCTGTGGGCTGAGGAGCATTCATTTCACAGATTGCCCATAAGGCAGCAAAAACCCAGCAACTGTGACAGTGCAAGTAATGGGGAAATGTGTTGGATCTTCATTTAGCAAAGAAGCAGATCTCGGCGTGGGTTTTCTATATGACAACTGTACGTTGTTCCACAAAAGAGCTCAGGGAGAGATCCAGCAATGCAGTTAGTTATCCTTAGCCTGGCAGCTGCTGTGGATACAGAGTTCCCAACGGCACAAAGGCAGAAGGCAGCAAAGCTGCAAATGTAAACGCTATGGCTCTCCCTCCTCTCTCAGCAGCCAACAAAGCCCTAACCAGCCTCCACGGTGAAATCTGAAGTAGCCCTCCTGGAGGCAGTAATGAGGAAGAGCTTGTTCTGTAAACCCAGAATACAGGAAGGCCAGAGGAGCTGTTGCAGAGCAAGGAGACTAGGATAAACTTCTAACCCTGTGGGTATATGTTTTTGTTTGTGCTTTGCCCGGATTGCCATAGAGGAAACGCCCTAAGCACAAATTGCACCTGCTGGAAGGATGGCTCAGTGCTCTGCCTCCAGATGGTTGCCAAATGAACAGCCAGGGATCTGAGCAGTACCAAGGGAATGGGAGGTCATTGCCTTTCTTCTTCCCACAGAATTTCATTGCGGTGCAATATGCCAAAGTTCATCCTAGTTAAGGACATTTATTTTTTTTTTCTCCCTGAACCTTGACATTCTACATAGTAGTGAAATTCATTTCCCAGTCAGCTCTAAATAAGAACTTTAGTGATTTAATCGAGTTCTCACAGAAAATCTGTAGCAAGTCTGGGAATCAAACCTGTACCTCTCCCTCCCAATTTATGCATTTTCCTAATTCTCAGATATCACTCAGCTGCATAGTGAAGAAAAGAAATGGCAGGTAAACCCACTAGTCCATTTCTAGTGGAAGATTTCTCCTGTACTCATTCTCTAACAAATTGATTCACCTGATACTTGTTTTCACTGAAATCCCCAGAAGACTATTTCCAGTGTAATAAAGCTCACTATTAGAACAAGTTTCCAGGATTTCAACCTAAATTTCCTTTTCCTTAGTTTCATGCCATTTTATTACCACCTACTGACCCATGGTAAATTGCCTTTACCTACTATCTGATTGCTCCTATTTAGGTTAATACTAATCCACCTTTCTTTTTGTTATTCCCTCTTATTTCTGCGTCTCACAAGCATTTCTACTCTCTAGGGATTGAAACTCCTCTGAATTTCAGGGGGTTGTAATTTGAAAAACTGCAGACCAATGAGTGCATCTGCACAGGCTCTGGTGTAAACCATGAGTACACATGACACTATATACAAATGGTGAATCATAACAATGAATAATACCATGAGCACTTAGAAAAACTCCATGTACTTCTGATTGTGAAACCAGCTCAATGAATTTACAAGAAAAACCTATGAGGGAAACTTTGGCTTTAGAGCAGAACAAAATTACGTAGTTGTGAATTGGTCTGGGGTAATCTACACAAGAGCTCTGAGACTGTTACAGTGACCTAATCCTCTTATTTTGCCTCTTGGAGAAATGCTTGGACCTCAGTCAAACTTACTTAAGCTATTTCATTTACATCCGGTCTACACTAGTTATGCCCAAACCAGCAAGGCACAGTACATTTTATTTTGCTGGATCTTTCCCATGCTCTCAAACTGTGGGTGTTAAATTCTCGCCACTGCTATATCCATGTTGAAATCCTCTGTCTTGTTTAGCAGTCTTGAAAGCTGTGTTAAGAAGACTGGTCTTCCCACACTTTATTGGTTTCAGTGCACTGATACATTATTAATAATTTATTTAGGTGTCAACACCAAGATAATCTTAGGAGAGTATTAAAATTATTTCTATTTTAAAAATAAAGAAGAGACACAGAGACAGTAAGAACTAGGCCCACAAGGATGGTTAGGCACCTATCAAAATCAAACATCTGAGTCCTGCTCAATTCCATCCCATCTCAAGGGTGGATACAGATAATTGGTAGGCACATTGGAGGTGCCTATTTTTCTCCACTGAAAACAGAGAGAGCCTAGAAAATTAGATGTTTCAGTTAAGTAAGCAAAAGGGAAGTAAGACAAGGCTTAGATGTTCAAAGTCATGCAGGAAACATATGGACAGAGAAGGAAACTCTGCCCGAATAACCTAACCATGGGATCATCCTTCTTTTACTGAGTTTACTGGAATTGAGATGATTTATATTTAGCAAATACGTATTCTTTTTTAATGGATATGCTGTCATTCCTTATTTACATGCAGAAATTTAATAAGATTTCTGTCCCCAAGAGTTTAGAATGAAATGTAAAAGAAACCCAAACCCTCAAATTATCTGCAGTGTAAGGAAGAGAGCATGTTGTCAAAGACAAAGTCTGGGAGTATGATTTGCAAAAATGAAAATGCCTTCTGAAATAATTTCCAGATTGTTCTCACTACTGCTTATAAACAGGAAAGGTATACAGTGTTAAAATAATGACTCACTTGAATTGTTTATTAGACCCTGGAAACAAATCAGCTCCTTTTAAAGTAGGCAAGTCCACGTGGAATGATTCACTGTGATTGTTTTTTGGTGTAAACTGCATTCCATTGGATGGCCAATGTGATCTATATATGCTTATATAGATATAAGATCTATATCTATATATTATGGTATTCACAACGCTACTTACTACCTGTGTTAAAGTTCATTTAACCCAGATAGTAAAAAAAAAAAAAATATGAAAAAGATTATTATTGTGAAATAGAAGAACAAAACTGTTGAAGTATTTACCCATAATCCCACAAATAGTCTCCAGGAAAGAGGATTCACCTATACCAGACAAATGTCAAGACTTTTGGATGGTGTTGCCCCCTTTGCAACATAGATATTGTGAGTTACAATTTGAATGTTAAATTTAAAATGCATTACTTTGGCACAGTGGAATCTCATTAGACACAGTGAATACAAACAAGAAATTGGGTAGGGAAAATATTCTTCCCTACGCCTCAGTAATCAGTCTGTGAAAAATATTCTGAGAAACGTAGAGGAAGCTAACAATAATATCTTTGCTACAGATCCAGCTGTCCTTCTATGTTTATTACTCTGGCACCAAAGTCAATGGGAAAACTGCCAGAATAAGAAAGGAGCTAGGACTGCAGGATCTGGTCCTTATGTGTAATTTTAATCATTTTCTTCCATCTGCTACCTATCAGAAATGTAGATTCTCTGAGCAAAGGCTGAAGGGGAGGAGGAGACTTTCAGAGGTAATAGGCAACAGACATGTTTCTGATGGCAAAGGAAAGAACTGTGCCCTTCATTTAAATTACCTGCATGTGATTATGAAGCTATAATATTCTACCCATACAACAACCTTAATGATTCCTTGGGGAAATTCACAAGAATGGCAGAAGTGAATCACATAGCACTTGCAATGGTCAACAGACTTCAGGAGACTGCTGGAGTCCTGAGGCTGCTCTGCAAGGATTTATGCCATGAAGCACTACCAGGATATGTTCCAAGGCTTGTGGGCATTTTAGTGCATTGGGATTTTGCAGCATCAAGAAGGCAATGGGAAATTTAAAAGGCATTCATAAAGGGTAGGGGAGGCTGGAAGCCACAATTAAAAAAAGAATAAAAATCACACCCCAATTGGTATGAAAGTATGTAGGCTTCATTCAGAAAAAAAGCTGATGAAGAAACATTAGTACAGGCTCCAGAATTACAAGCTGAGATGAATCAGAGCATTTCTGGCCTGCAGACAGTGCTGTTATTAAGAATTATTGCTCAGTGTAAAGAGCCAAAAAATGTGCTCAACTCTGTATGAGTTGCAAATAAAGACAATCCCTGCTGGAGGATTTTTCAGTCTAGGATGCTCGTCCTAAATACTGTTCTTCATAGCCTGCTGTGTCTATGTGAAGGCTGGTTAACTCTCAGAGGGCACGGAAGTCCATCTACAGCGAAACTGTCAACACAAGAATATTGGTGACAGACGGTAAACACATAGGTCCTGGTGGGACACTGGATGGCCCCAAATATCTCTGTGTTAAAGAGCAAGTGAAAGGCACCGCTGGAAGGTCACTCTGGTCTGGGCTGAATGAATTCCTGGAAGATCCCCTTGCTTCCTACTGACTATAGGGGTGTCTGAGCATGTTCACATGCTCACATAGAATGAGTTAGGTTGTAAGGGACCTTAAAGATCATCTAGATCAACTCCCTCTGCCATGGGCAGAGACACTTCCCACTAGACCAGGCTACTCAAAGCCCATTCAGACTTGTCTTGAACACTTCCAGGGATGAGGCATCCACAGCTTCCATGGACAATCTGTGCTAGTGCCTCACTACCCTCTCCATAGAGCATGTGTTATATCTGATCTAAATCTACTCTCTTTCAGTTTAAAAATATTACCTCTCATCCTATTACTACATGCCCTTGTAAAAGGTCCCTCTCCAGCTTTCTTGTAGGTGCCCTTCAGATAGTGAAAAGTTGTTGCTCCAAAGACTCCATGGAGCCTTCTCTCACATCAATGTTGCTGTGCCTGATAGCAGGTTAAATGAATTTTCCTTATGTGGCCTTATCCAGTGCTTAATCCACTGGTTTTGATTGGAAATTTTGGATAAACATGACAGATAACCTGGAAAAATCCTAAACCAAGAAGGATCATCTAATGATGAATGTGAAAGAACAGTCATTGAAACGTTGTGGGACCTCCTCATTCTGCACATGGTTCCCAGGCAGAGTAGAGAGACATCAACCTTCAAGGAAATCTTGGAAGAATAACAGAGCAATAAGAAAATGAAGGGATTTCTTTTTAGTTTGCATGGGGCCCCAGTAGGAAATTTGAAAACCTGCTGAAAGAGTGCCTCGTGAAGCATTATTAATAAGTTGTGCATTGAGTCACTGATTACAGCAGCTCCTGAGAAGAATTCCTAAAATAAAAATGCATTCATTATTATGTCCCTGCTCACACTTCATGTATTCTTGTCCTTAGGTTTTTTAGTGTTAACATATTTTATTTAGATTACTTAAAGGCAAACAGGCATTAGCTCTTTGTTTTATAAATGGATTAAAAGATGGCACAGAAATATGTGTATATATGCACATATGAAGTTGACTTGAGACATAATTCATTGAACACAGAAAGAATTTGTTTTCTGTACCTCCTACAGTTGGCTTATTTATAACTAGTATTTGTGTACCTAGGTTATGTGAGCATGGTGTTTTGCCAAAAAATTAGTATTCAGCCTTTTCAGTCCCTCATATATAAGCTGCTCTTGAGAGTGAAAACTCCCAGTTTTAGCAAAAAATTGCATAAATCCAGTGGCTTGCATTACCATCTGCTCAATCATCTTTTCTGGATTGTAAAATGGAAAACGTCGGATTTATAGAAACCACATGCAAAGATTCATATTTAATTCTGCCAAGATTTGCTGTCACAGCAGCCTTAAAGCAGATATGCAAGCCACACAAAATTCAAGTCACTCTCCTGGTATTTCTGACAAGGATGTATAATCACGAAAGTGCATCTTTTATTATATACTCTCCTGATAACTTAAAGTGATTAAAGTGATCTTTTATTTCCCAAAGGGTCAGTCCTGTTGAAATGGATTGTCTCACCTTCACAGAGATCTGGTGTAAGTGCTGTTTGAAATACAAGGGACACAGACAAGTTTAGAATACACAGGTCAAATTTCTGCAGTAATTTGGAATTTTGGTCCAAAAACTGCTCCAGATGTTCCTATTCACTATTCTACTTACTATTTCTGCACCAAAGTAATTGAAACAACGAATATTTATCTTGGATCACTGCAAAATATCATGTTGGTTTCGTATTGCAATGAGTTCAGGATAGAGTATAAGGATCCAGAGTGAAGAACAGAGGAAAAACTTTGTAAAGAAACAAAGCAATAAAAGACATCCAGCCGTGTCACATAAGGCAGAATTGTGTCTTTTTAGTATTTTTTAGAAATGTCTCAACTTAGAAAAGAGCCATACTGTACTAAAGCATTAAGACAATTTCTATTCAGAAGAGCTCAAAATATGCAGTCGAAAAGGCACATAAAGAAGTTGCACACAATCACTCAAGAAGTAGCAGATGCAAGATCATAACTGCTTTTTTTTTTTTTTTTTTTTTTTAAGNTTTTTTTTTTTTTTTTTTTTTTCTGAAGGCCATATCCTATCTGCCACTGGCAACACCTTTTCTAGCACAGGAGGAAGAAATCTTAAGTATCACTTGGTTATTAAAAGACCTTCAGCTGGAGCCCAGCTTGGCTAATGGTAGTCAGCCCTTGTGAGTATTCATGCTGTCTTTAGGAATACTTTCACACAAAGAGAGGAGGGGGACAATTGTTTCAGGATGTCCTTTGCTGAACTTGATTTCAAGAGGAGGCTTCAAGTCCAGCTTTGAAATGATTGTTATTCTACTTGGATATTGTCAGGAATCACATAACACTTCCTCATCAGCTATGTTGGCAACAGCACACATGGTGACTTATATTTGAATTTCAAGCTACATATATTTTAAAAACAAGCAGGAAAATGAGATCATTGAACAGACTTGATTTCCAGTATTCAGGACAGATTTTTTTTTTTTTCTTCTATAATAATGCAATTTATAAGCCTCTGAACCTCACTCTTGCTTGACATTCATGTGATCCACTGAAGCCACAGAAATGTTTGTTGTGAATCAGATCAATGGTCATTGTTATTCACTGTTGTGTGATAACATGAATCTGTGCTAGATGTTCCAGAGGAAGGTGTCAGCTTTTCTGAACATGGGATTAGTTTTGCATGCTTTATGTCACGAAACTTGAGGGTCAAAATCTGTTATAAATATTTATCCTAGTTTGTGTAAATAAGAGTGACATTCTTTTCTACAGTTGTGCAGAGTGAGCAAAAGCTTTCTTTGGAGAGCCAGAATATAACCTTGCTGTCATGGTTGTGATTTTGTGAAGACAGATTTATTTATTTTTTCCATTATGACAGGGAGACCAGTTCCTTTCACTACAGCAGACATTCACACTCCACTCCCATTTAAGCATGATACTCCATATCCTCATTTCCAGCATCCACCATACCTTTGTATTCCTATTACTTATCATCAGCCTGACTAAAAGCTCAAACAAAGGTCTTGGCTTTGTGTACTGTTAGTTTCACTCCATTCTCACTTTTACTTATGCAATGTGATAAGACTAGACTCAGGAGATCATACTTGTGGACCTGACTAAGGATGAGTATCCATGCAAAATGTTCTTTCTGTCAATTGCACAGTTGTGTCACTTACAAAACCGAGAACAGTGTTTGATCTGCAACTTCTAGAATGACTAAAACTGAAAAAGGAAGGGGATATAGTAGTGATTTGCCCATTTCATGGTCATGTAATTCTTTCCTCTTAAGGGTCATAAGATTTTTGTATGGTAAGACTTTTTATTATTATTACCCATAGGGTGTATCCATGTGACATGGAATATTTTAACAAAACAGGTAAATCTGACATTTTCCAGCTATTAAGTGCCAAATTTACCTTTATCTCTCTCACAGTTATGTTTTAGTCATAGTAACAGGGAAATTTTTGCCTTTCCAGAGGAAGTTTTCACACATATGATCTAAGACTTTTAGATAAAAGTGCTAAGAGAACTGGCAGAACTTTCAAGTGGGAAGTCAGGAGTCCCTTGTAAAAGGTCCCTAACAAATGGATCCAGTTTCAACAAATGGATCCTGTCCCATAGTGACACAGGGAAGTCTTACCACTCATCAAGGTTAAATTCAGATTTTTAAATAAAGGAACAAAATTTACCATGGGTTCCACAGGGCTATTTTACTTAGTTTTGGTAGCACTCCCTGAAATGCACCTGGATATTGCCTGAGAGATTTAAGAATATTCAGAACAGCAGAACAGCATATCACACTCCATGCCCTGATGCTGGAAAACTAGAAAAATTGTCTTTTTT
>VZRU01009606.1:359347-370781 GCA_013398155.1 Pedionomus torquatus | reverse complement strand
TAAATTGGGAAAAAAAAAAAAAAAGAGAAATAATTCTGACTCTGAGTCTACTGATACAATTGAAATAACTTGAAATGCCTTTTCACTTCTGGGAATCAGAAATAATGTTTTCATGACAAAGTGGTTGGAAACAGCTTATGGCAGGCAACATGGGGTCAAGTCTCTTTTGTAACATCTGCAACCTGTTGCAAAGCTCAGTCCCCCAGTGTCCCTATGTATAAAAGTGGAATACATTTTTGCATCTACTTCAACCTTTTTAAGGCCCTATGCAAAACAGGCTCACTATAGTTTTTAACATTTAAAAGACAAATGCACTCCAAAACATCTGACCCCCCTACTGCAAACACCACTTCTATAGGCAAAGCTTATATAACTGTATTTTCTTGGGTATTGATGTGCAATGCTGCTGCACCTTTTCAGAACATATCACCTCTGTAGTGCAATTGGAGACAGTGCTAGAGCATTAATCAGTCAGCAACATGTCACTTAACGGTATCAATTCTGGTAAGGAATTTGCTGCTGTGTCAAAGGCTGACATGGGACTCAGCATTGTCATTCAAGTCTGTGCATTCAGAGCGATGCTATTTTTTCTGCCTAAGCAAGTCTGAACTTGACAGGGATTTAGTCTGTTGGCATGAGACTATTAAGAGCTGAAACGTATTCAACTTAAGTTGAAGGTCTTTCCAAAACAGGGTTCCATGTGTTGGTTTCTGAAATTTAATAGGAGGCAATAATTACCCTTTTTCTCAGATTGTGCATTTAAAATTTCCTAGTCTTTCTTAACACAGCTCTTTATTATTGGTATCACATTATAGGGCTGAACTGTTCTTTTATCTATAGGAATTTCTGAATATGTAAAATATTTTGGATCTGATCCAAAGTGACCAAATTTCTTCTTGAGTTCCAAATTTTCTCTTGATATGTAAGTCTTAAACAGATAAAACTGCAGAGCTCTCTTCTGCTGCAAATGATTCAACTTCCCTTTTTCAACTAGTTCTAAATTATTAAGATCTGCGTATGGAATATGATTACTCCATTTCTGATAAGGTATGAAGATTTTGTACCAATTGTTACTGTAATTAGATATTTTTTATTAGATTGAACTAATTAAATCATTTGCCATACTTGCACACAAAACCCGTGTGCCCTTGAGTAACCTCAAAACAAACCCACTAACCTAAACACATTGCTGTACTTAGGAGATGCAAAGCTGCCACATAGAGCTTTGCAAAAAGTCAGGAACAGAATATTTATTTTTTTTTTTTTAAATTGTCTTTATTGCTCAACCCAAGCCTAGAACCAGATGTTTTCTCTAATGGTGGTTTCTCTAATGTGTGTTTGAAACAGACCTAGCTCCAATACAATAATATACTAGATATATTCTTTGTCTCTCTTTTGAATAGGTTTAAGAAAGAGGGAGAGCACACAGGGTTTAACTCTCACAATTGTTGGCTTCTAAGGATTTCTTAACAGAGTAAAGGAGACAACCTGTACTTGCTAAATCTACCAAAGGTGAGGTAGATGTAAGTCCATAAAAACCTAAAAAACTACTTTCTAGTGGATCTGAAAATCAGGTCCTAGTAATTTGAGCAAGTGTTACAGCTAAAATTAATCCTAAAAAAATAACATCTTTAACTATAGAGTGGTAAATCACACTGTGCACAAATTTGGGTGAACTCTGTCAAGTGAACTGAGAGAGTTCAATAGGTAATATACCTATTGTTATAGGTATAAATATTTGTTCACCCCATGTACTGTTGCAGATGTGTTTTGTGTGCTATGACTTCTGAAAAAGCTGGGTATTTCACCTTATATCTAAAGCCCATCTAAATTAGTGGGAGGGATTTGAATTAGATCTAATCTATCTTGATTCACACATTGGTACGTAAGTAACTTAAAATTCTCTTTTTGAACATGATGAGCCCACCAATATTCTGAAAAAACTCTGGAAAAAAATCTTATAGAATAGGCTTATACCAGAAAGGTTGGACTGAGTATTTAAGAGATTAAAAAATATGAAAACCTATACAATATATTTGCTTCATCTGATTCTGGCTTCAGAAAGTGCAAGGAATAAATACAAATTTCATATAGGCACAATTTTTTTTTTTAAAGCTAGGAACAAACACAAGCTGGAAATAATGATAGGAAAACACACTAGTGCAGTATATCACTGAAAGATCTCCAGCTAAAGCAGAGATCATCATCACAGATAATTACCTCAGCATGACCTCTCAAGTGCTGTGTTAAAGCTAGAAAGCCTAATGCAATTTTTGGATGCATAAAAAGCTCTATCTAGAAATTAGGGAAATTACCTTCTCTCTGCACAAAGAGCTGGTAAGAATTTTAGTAGATTATTGTAACCTGTACTATTGTCTGAAAATGTCTGGGAATCTTCAGGAAGTTTTCAGAGACTTACGATTTTTTTTTTTTCTTAGGCTTATAAGGATCTCAGACAGCTCAGCTACTGAAAGGAAGGGCTGAGAGAAGGAAAAACATGACCATTTGCATATAGGTTACTTAGATGGGGTGGAATGATCTGAAAGCAAGGGATTATTCTGCAAACAAATTAATAACAGGAACTTTAGAGCTTGAAATTGAGGTTAGACAGAGTCATCCTTGCTGTCCCACAGTTCCCAGGGGTGAGGGCAGCCCCAGAGCACCTGCCAGATGAGGGGGTATCTCCCCAGAGAGATGAGAGGGCTTGTCTGCAGCTATGTCCCAGAAGCTGCTTCCAACACACAGGCAGGATGTGAGTTTGGGCCCCTGACCTTATTTAGGCTTTAATTCTGATCTTCTGCCTCCTGTAGGCCAGAGTCTAACCCCTGGACTTGTGAGTATGGGATCAGTCTCTCCTCCTTAAGCAACGAAGTTTAGGTGTCTAATTTAAAGAGGGCATTCAGAAACCATTCATAGCACTGAGCAGAAGGGCCCTACTTTTTTTTTGCCCTATTAGACAAATATATCCTATCTTTGCCTCCTGGCTGGCCTAGCCAGCTTCTGAGGATGCATTTCAGGGGTGTTTAACTTTTGCCAGTGTTTTGGGGATAGGTCCAGTAAGTGAGAGGGCTCCTAAAGTTAGAAGTTGCAGTGAACTTTACGGCTGTGAAGACAGCCTGTATTCCCTAATTACCATCCAAACACATGGATGACTACTTAACACAGTGATCAAGGAAAGAAAATGTTCCTTGTGTTCCTGTACTACCAGTGCTGCCTATTAACAGTTCTGTTTTACCTCCCAAATGAGTGTAGCACCTGACAGAGCAAGGCACTAGCCTCAGCTGGAAACAATCCAGCAACTTTATATATATATATATATGTATATACACACATATATTAGTGATGACAGGCAAATGCATTTTGAAAATATGATTTCCTCAATGGAATATGAAAAATGTGGGTACTTAAAGCTATATTGCAATATTTAGCATGCATATTGATTTTGACAACAGTAATATATAGTAACACTGGTTCACTGTAGATATGACAAAGTGATTTTCACATTATCTTTGTTAAATGTGATGCACGCACACACTAACTTTTATTTGAATGTGAAATTACATGGATTTCCAGAATAAGATGGATGTAGTCTTTGTAATCACAAATGGCCACGGGAAGCTTACTTTTATATTTCTTCACTTATGGGAAAGCTTATTTTCATATACATATTAATCACATTAGGTATGTGATAATTCATTCTCCAGTGCTAGAATGAATTTCTGGGAAACTTGTGAGCAGACAATATGCCAAACTGAATTTAAACCAAAGGGTAGTCTTAAGGAGAAGAAAAATAACAAACCCAGCCCTCCTCCCTAAAACCCCAATCCACACCTCATGTTCTTGACAGGAAGTCACCATAGTGAATTTATCTTCATGGCTAGTGGAGCTGACCCACTGATTTAAAACCAATCCTGTTTAGCCGCAGGAGACATCCGGGAGCTCTGTTGTACTATATGGCAAATTCGGCACTGTGTTGTCTGTAAGAGCTTCCAGTGGGACATGGGGCAAAGACATCTCCCAATAACTGTCTCATTTCATCCTTCTATAACGTAATTTGAGATGGTATGTTACCAAACATGTAAGGGTGGAACCACATGACCAAACAACAATGCTGCCTGTTCCCTTTTAAAAGTCACTGTCCAGGCTAAGCCCCGAGCTTACAAACACATTTTAGTAGTTTATTTATGTCTCTTAGTTGTTTGAGATCTCCAGTCACAATCCCTAGGCCGTTTGAACTAATAAGCGTATATAATCTATAGTATATAGAAAGGAAAGGAGTAAACATGTTGCAGTAACTAATCTGAGTCTGTGCTAGAGACATCGCAGCCCTAAATACATGCTGGAAAGCTTACTAATATACAATGTTGGATATAGAAATAGTGTTTGTTTACAGATACAGTCAAGTAAGTTGAATTCATCAGGACAGCTAAGCTGCTGCTTTTGCTCCTCCTTCTTTGTCCCTATTAAATTATTATCTTCCTTTCATACTTTCTTTTGGATAGAAGTAGAACCTAAGCAGAGTTAAAAGGAAACCACAATAACCTGTGCATAGTAGTATGGGGAAAAATCATATCACCAAATAATTCAACTACAGTTCTCACGAGCGATAAGAAGATATACTAGTTAGATAATGATAATTCAGTCCTAGAAAGATAAGAATATAGCACCTGAATCATCTAATTTCCTGCTAACACATTATGATATTAGCACTTTTTACCACTGGAAGGAAGTGTAAAGTAAAATGCTGTTGAAGAAGTTTCTGACACACACTGTACAATAATTAAGATGACACAATGAAGCCAAGGAAAGATTTAAAAGCACAGTTTAGTTATAGGTGATTTGATGTTATCCTGAAAGGGGCCAAAATAGGCTTTTACTTACTGGTAGTTCTTTTGTACTAACAAAAGAGGGTTTTCCATTAATATTCACTGATGCATTTGGCATTAGCTTGTGAAATTATGAGTAAATCCCAGCTCTCAGAGCAACAGTATTCATATAAAGAACAATAACTCAGTCTGGAAGATCTGACAGAGAGAAACAGAAATATATACCAGCCATTTACTGATCTGAAAGGACAGAAATAGAATTAAGAGTGAGATGCTGTCCCTTTACTTTGCTCTTGTGAGACCCCGCCTGGTGTACTGTGTCCAGCTCTGGGTCCCCCAACATGACAAGGATATGGACCTGTCAGAGCAAGTCCAAAGGAAGGCCGTGAAGATGGCCAGAAGCATGAAACACCTCTCCTATGATGACAGGGTGAAAGAGTTGGAGTTGTTCAGCCTGGAGAAGAGAAGGCTCTGGGGACACCTGATAGCAGCCTTCCAGTACTTCAAGGGGAACTACAGGAAAGATGGAGAGGGACTCTGTCAGGAAGTTTTGCTGTTACTTCTTCCAAGACCTTCCAGATAATCTTCTGTATCTAGGTCTGTCTAGCACTTATTGGCAAGATTTCATATATTCATTCCTTTCCAGTATAATAATTTTGTATATAACATAAAATAGAAGACTAATCAACCCAAGTTTCTACACTATCAAAAAAGACAGTCATTTCCAGACCCTGATTCAGACTGTAAATGGGACCATTTCTCTCTGGAAGTAATTATTCCTCTCCATTGATTATGGAACTGAACAGGCAAATTAAAATTAAGCAACATGATTCCAGTCCTGAGCTCTGTAATTCATGGCTCGTCAGCTGCTCCTGTGTCATTGCAGTGGTAGTAAACAGAAACCCCAGCCCAAGAAAAACCCTCTGGGTAAAACCATTTTACTGCTAATATGCAGTATTGAAAAATATTAATAACTGATGCTACCAAGGTATGTTGTTAGCCTGAAGAATTAGGAAAAGAGTGAGACAGGGAGCAAGATAACATTGAAAAACTGTGATTGCCTTTTCCCAGAAAGTAAATAATATTAATACATGGTGGCCCTGGCACATTTTGTTTTAAAGAGGTTCAAAGTACTTTATAGATGTCAGTTAATCTTTCAGCTAAACCTCTATGAATTAAGCAGATATTACAGGTAAAATCTATGCTAAAGCTGTATGAAAAAGCAGGGGCTTTCCATCATTTTCGTCCTTTTCCATCCATTCAAGGTTTCTCCTTCAGAGCACATATGAGTTTCCTCTTTCTTATTGATCTATTAAGTCCTCTAGGACAGAGTGTGCAGTGGTTGCTGGAGTTACTATAGCATCTGGCTGTCTGCATTGCTGTAAGAGGGGGCAATATAACTAGATAAAATGAGTCCATTTGTAACTGGCACATCACACAATGCACTAACAAAATGTGTGAAGCCTCAATTTAGGAGACAGTAGAATGCTACAGGATACCATGTTTACAAGTGTCTTTGAGGAGTGTTATACCATAATTAAAAATGATCATGGAACCAGTGAAAGCAAAGATATATCATTCAGTAAGGAATGACCATTCCCTATCAATCAGTCAGACTGACCGATTTATGCCATAATGACAGAAATAATGAATAGCTGCTTGTGTAGCTTTTGTTGTCTTGTCTCTTTCCCCGTAGACCTATCATAAAGCATTTTGTCCACAATCTAAAACATTGTGGAAGCAACCTTAAAAAAATCAATGAAACAGAATTAAGAGGCAAGTTGGAAGAAAGCTAAAAGTATTTTTTCTTTTAATGCGTATTCCACCCTTGAGGAGTGATTTAATCATCAGAGCTGTGGATCAAATTTATTCTCTGACTCGACACCTGTAGCAAGGGCTGTGATTGTCTCCAAAAAGCACAGAAGTCTCCTTCTAGGCCACAATGCAGAAATGAACTTATTTAGCCCTTGCTCTTCCAGCCTGACAGGTATAGTAGGTCTTGCAATCCAGATGCAAAAGTAAGCCCTGAAACTTCAAGCACTGTATTATCCAACTTTTAGACAGCTGTCTGGTGGGTTCTATATTTCCAACTTTAGGACCTGTACCCCTGCACAATCTTTGGGGAAAACTAGATATTCCAAAATGCAACCCATTGAAACCTAAAGTACTGCTGTGGATATGAACCTCCAAGTCCAGGCCTCTGTTTGACAGAGGGGACAACGTTAAGTTTTGAGTTCAGCTCATTGAAAGTCTTCTTTACAACGTTGCTTGCATTATGCTGGCTTAGCCTTGTCTATAGTTGTACTTAAAAAAATCCCTATCCCATTTCATTTTATCTCCCAGTGCCCTATAACAGCTATGCTTATTTCTTCCTGTGTGGAGTCTCCTGATGGAGCCTCAGCTAGAAAGCGATGGTCTTGGTAGGCTCTAACTCTTCCTTCTCTCAAAGGAAATAAACTGTTGTGGCATTTTTAACTGTTCAAGTTGTGCATAAATTGTTTTAAATAGCTAAATAACAGTACAGCCTGAGATGTTTGAAGAGCTGTTAGCAAATTTAAATTGCAGTTGTTTCTAGCCACATTGGCAAGCATGGCAGTCTTTTTACCATATCAGTCATTGCATGTACACTGGCAAAGTAGAAATGAGTCAGGGACTGCCCTGTTATAACAAGCAGACCACAAAGATACCGTAACATGTGAACTAAAACAATTCTATCGCTTGTGGAGATCAAGGCCTCCACTTACATGCGACTCAACGTGCCTAATTGAACCAAGCTCTCATGTCCTGTGTACCCTGTGCAGAGGAAACAGGCAGTTAACTGAAGGTCAGCACTCTCATATAACTGTCTCAGTAAAAAAGACGATAAAATCACAATCAAGCTGCTAGTTATTTAAGATAGGAAACTATGAGGACTATTGTAGGCCATGTTTAGGTCATCAGAGGAAGTATTCAAGGAGCACATTCAGTACCTGAATGGCAAAATATTAACCCTGTGCTTTACTAACTCAAATCAGAGAAGCCTCTTTCCTATTTTTGCTTACACTTTCAGTTTCCTTTTTAGACTGGAAGTGCTCTTCATCCTGAAAGATAGTCTGATGCTATACTTTATTGTTTTGCTGTGGATGCAGTTGAGTGTTTAAGCAGCAGCAGAACAGTGGTTTCCTTGGTGTGTCCATTGTAATGTAAAACAACACCATTAGCAGATATAGGTAAATAGGGGTCTACTGATTAATTTATAGTGGAAGAGATCATACAGGTCTAGAGAATGCTAGAAAACAGAAGAAAACGAGTGTACCCTAACTGCTGTTGTCCACACCCAGAAAACAGTCAGAAATTTCTCCACAGTCAGGACAGACTCTGAGGTCTGTCCTGGTGTGCTCCTCTGGGATGGGAGAAGGATGAACCACATATGCTTTCACTATGTGTCTACTCCTTCCTCTGACAACTAGTAGCAGCTTTATAGAACAGTAGGAAAGAAATCTTAAATTGACACCACAAAGTTGATCTGCATGCCTAAGGCTAGAACCTCTTTCTTCTCCATAAATTGTCTCTCAGAAAGAGCAAGACTGGCTATGAATGTATTGTTGCTATGTGTGATTACTCAGCACAGAATATAGAAAACCCTGCTGGATCACATTGTCTTTCCCAAAGAGGAGGGGAAGAAGTGCCCAACACAGCTAACTCCAGGTGGGCAGGGGCATAGACCTGCACTCAGTTCCTGCAAGGCCACAGGGAGGTAGGACTGATAGCAGCAACACTATAGCAAACAAAAGGGACTATTAGTTTTATTTTGTTGTCCGCAGACTTCATAAGGTAGAATAGGAATGGGAACAGCCCCAAGTGAATAAAACAGAAACTCGGTACCCAGACCAGCAATAACAATATAGAGATGTGGGAAGAAAGGGGTCTCACTCAAATCTTCCACCTAGGCTGCTGCTCTGGACAAGGGGCTCAGCCACAGCCAAGCCCCAGATTTTACCTTTTATCAACTTGGCATTGCTTACAGTCCCAGAGACACCTTTCTACTATTTGATTTCAGATGATATAGGGAGAACTGTTTTCTTATCCCAAACATTTATATAATGTGGGTTTGGGTATTATTTGTGTGTGCTGGAGGAAGAAGTTCTGGGCAGATATTTCAGGCAGTGTAGGTTTTAAACAGCTACTCCGTGAAAACAGAACTTTCCACATTTTATTGCTAAGCATCCAGTGCTAGAATGCTTTAGAATAACTGCAAAACAACCAAGACAGAAATCCACTCACAGAGTCTGTCTCTGTCTCAGTCCCTCTCCCCCTCCGAAACAAGTGATACTGTGCTGAAAGTTTTCATGCAGATTCTGAATCTTCAGCCACTCCTTCCTGGGAATTTGTTTTCATCATGAGAGCAATCAAATACTGAAACAGGTTACTTGGAGAGGTTTTAGGTTCTCCATCCGTTGTGATATTTCAGACTTGGCTGAATATGACCCTAAGCAATATGTGAACCTGCCTTCAAAATTGGCCCTGTTTTAAGCAGGATACAAGATCAGATGACCTCCAGGGGTCTCTTCTAGCCTGAATTATTCTTGGAGTCTATGTGACTGGGTGAGATTAGTTATGTGCGATGGGCACTTGGAAAACTAAAAGAATAGTAATTGTTCCTGAGTCGGGCATCACTGTATTTATAAACTGACCTTCGCAGAGAATAACTCACTTGGAGGAATATTTGTTGTATCAGATATGAATGACTGTGTATTGTTTTAGAAAATGCTATACTCTGTGTTTGCCATTTCATTCTGAAATTCAATGGGATTCTGATGTTTAGTAGCAGACAAGTGAAAAAAATCTGAAGGATATTTTTTTTCCTGAAACTAAATGATGCCATACATCATACTGAAATATGAGAGATTTATGAGTCATAAGTACTTTTCTGTAACTTTTCCCTCTAAACAACAGAAGAATCTCCTTGGCAAGTTGTGCAATGAGAATACATTGCATGATTTTAAAATAATGCTGGGTTAATTAGTAAAAAAAAAAAAAGTTCCTAATTACAATTAACATGGTTCTAAATCCCATCCATGCCAGAAATAGCACAAAAAGCATGCAACATATTTATCTTAGTGGAATTACATCAGACATAATAAGTTTACCTAGATTAAGTGACTGATAAATGTCAGGGTGATTTATGCTGTTATTGATGTAATAAAAAGGATTCTAGCCACTATAAATAAGACATTTTGCAAAAAGCCTTTATTGACTGTTTATGCTTGGGATTATCAAAAGAAGAACCTTTATTCTAATATGAAAACAATAGTAAGAGATTTTTTTTTATAACTTTTATATTCCCTGTGAATGTTATTGCAGTTCTTTAGAACTGGTATTTTGTTAAAAAAAGATAATAAGATCCTTTTTAGGTTTGGATTGTGACGATTCACATTTGATAGAGTTATAATTAAGTTACCATACTCAACTGCTGGCACAATAAATGCTGCTCTAAAAGGGAAATTTAGAACATTATGGCAAAGTTTGTAAGTCATCAATGATCTCAGAGGAAGGGCGTTTCTTCCAGTTGTTAACTTAAACAAAAACAATCGAAGACTATACACTAGTCCTGGAGGAGAACAAAAGAGACTGAATTTCACATAGTGCACAATAAATATATTAGTCCAGAGTGTTGTCTTTGTGAACCAGCTAACCCCATTTTCTATGTTGGTCTTCTGTAGAGAAGTAGGCTTGCTGCAACAAAAAGATCTGGAGTTACAACAGGTCTGAGACTTTATTAAATACAAAGTTAGTTCGAGCATATTCCCCTGAGCTGACTCTGTCTATCCCTTTAAAGCTCTGTAACACCAATTGATCCCTCTCCCTTACCTCCAAGGAGTCCCACAGAAAAAGGGAAAAAAACCTGAAAAGCCAATGGTTGACTTAGAAACCAGAAGACATAAGTTCAAATTATTTTTTGCCACAGGCTTCCTATGTGATGTCATAGTCAATCCCACAGGGCTTTAGCAAAGATAAATACAGCTTCTTCACAACCTCTAGTATATTCAACAGAAATGGAAACCAAATTAGTATCTAAGACCTTTGTGCCAACACATTTCATGGTGACGGAGAGACATGAGGAAGTCGTGATCTTTCCATCCCTGTGAGCACATCTAGCTCATTTATCTCTATATGTTCCATACCCTGCACTAAATTCTGTACACCCACTACAGGTTTCTGACCATCTTGGGAGCAAAATTGCAAGATGCTGTACTAACAAATAATGCAGATAGCTTAAAGTATCCATCTTTTCATTGCTCCTTTCAGAAAGAGGTTTTACTCCAAGTGTCATCTTCCTTTGCAGATTGAGACAGAACAATCTGGGCCAATGACTCTTGCTTCAAGTAATTATAGAATCACAGAATCATAGAATGGTTAGAGTTGGAAGGGACCTTAAAGATCACTGAGTTCCAAGCCCCCTGCCATGGGCAGGGACACCTCCCAGTAGACCAGGTTGCTCAAAGCCCCATCCAGCCTGGCCTTAAACTGGCTCTAGGGATGGGGCATCCACAACTTCTCTGGGCAACCTGTTCCAAAGTTATAAAGGGAAAAAAAAATATATATATATTTTTTAAAATGAATTTTTT
>VZRU01009606.1:253705-357589 GCA_013398155.1 Pedionomus torquatus | reverse complement strand
TTTCCTCCCCCCCCCCCTTTTTTTTTTTTTTACTAATCTTTGCGTGGTCTGAAATATTTGTTTTATTTGGTCCTTAAAAATATATGTGTACTTTGAAAACAACATAAGTGATCAAGATAGCAGCATGGAGACACAGGTAACACTGCAGCTGAACATAGCCTGTGTGTGCATTAATTCCTGGTTGAGCTACAATATTTTATATGATGGCTATTTCCAAAGTTACTTTCTGTACAAATAAAAAAACAATCTGGGTTGTTCTAGGAAAAGATAAAAAACAAGCTACAGCAGAGCAATTTATTCTGAATATTTTATCCCTTGATTTCCTTCATCGGTTGTTAGAATCTCATGCATCCCTCCATTATTACATGCCAAACAAGAGAAATTTAAAGCAGAAAATAGTATTTATTTCCCTTTTATGTGGTTGAATAAATTAAGGTTTTCAGGAGTGCCCTAGAGTTGCTATTAACATGGATTTTAAATGTAGCTTGTAATAAAACAGCAGTAAGTATTTCTCGATTAGAATAATCTGACTGAAGTATTTACATTGGTCACTGGCTTTTTTACTTTGTGGTTTAGAGTACTAAAGAGATTAAGTTTTAATTCCTGTTAAAAGAACAGTTCCTGTGCTAGCAGTTTCTATGAAGAGAACACTTAGCTCAGAATTTTAAAACTATCATGAGTTTCAAGTATCGGAAATCTTATTTTTTCTTTTACTACTTTGTTACTGATCTAATGGGACCTGCTCTGAGCGGGAGGTTGGACTTGATGGTCTCAAAGGGACTCAAAGCAGTGGAAAATTATTATGGGACCAATGACAGTGACCTTACTCAGAGACTCTGGTGAATATGTGAACATAAACTGCCAGGGAAAGAGAATTATGTGTACTTTCTTTCATTTACAGCTTAATTTAGGTGCTAGAAGTGGATACTAATAATTAAAGTGTTCTCTGTGCTGTGTGCCTTTGACTGTAAAATGTATATTGAAATGTACATATATATATACACATGCCATCGTGCTCAATGTATGTGTATGTGTCTATGTAGATAGATAAAACACTTGTATTTAAGGCTAAAGAATTACAATGCTACCAAAGAAAGCATTTAAGGTGGAAAGTGATACTCTCTGGGTCGAGTTAAAACTTAGATGTGTGCACATGTAAAATAAAGAGATCACTTTTGAAAATGAGAAAATAGCCTTACCAAATGGCTTGAAGTCTGCAGCCTTAAATTTGGAACGGGACACGGGAAACGAACATAATTTATATAATATTTCTTCTACGTGTACACAACTACATCCAATGATAGTTACAAAATCTTACCAAGAGCTAATGATGAATTGTTTTGAGATTTTAAAAAAATAAAATAAAACCAAATCAACATCTCAGTCAGAATAAAGCTATTTCAAGTCCTTGGTTAACCCACAAAGGCTCCTGCCACCAACAAAAGAAAAGAAGGCTGGCTTTTGTCTTGGTGCAGTTATAAACCTTTGAGTTCTCTATTCAGTTTGGCTAGAAGTTGTCCAAGCTAGATATTTTTGCCCAAGAAACATATTTCCTCAGTTTCTTTGAGTTCTTTCAAGCCAACAGTAGATTTGCAAATGAAAACCAGAGGAGGCATCTGCTGAGTAAGGATTTTTTTCCAACTGATAAACCAGTTAAACTGAGTTCACAGCAAATTCAGCCTATTAGAGGGGAAGATGCAGTACTGAATGAAGAGAAATAGGTATCTTTGTGCATCAGATGAAAGAGGGAACTATTATGCTGATCACAAGTTTTGATAAAGTATTTTGTCCTGATCACAGGTTTTGATGAAGTATATCTACTTCAGTTTAATGGCTGCTTATTGCTAGTGGCAAGTAATACTATATGGAGCCTAGCCCATGAACACTCAGAAGCAGTGTGCACTTATGTTTGCATATAGCTAGTTAAGAAGAACCACATGGCACATCTGCTATGCTTGCTATCAAATCACAGAAAGCTTGATGAGTGTATGGAGTAACATGAAAAAAGAATTAAGAGTTCTTCAAATTGTCCTGACACATATCCCAAACATTGAAATACATTGCCATGCAGTGCGAAAAAAAAAAAGCCTGGTACGATTTATATCTGAATGAAAGAGCTTTATAGCCTTTTTATTCTTCTATGGAGCTTTGTATGTATATGTGAAGAGATTAAGGAAGCTGAAGAAGAGGAGCAGAATGCCAAATACACCACCAGATTAAGGACTGGGAGCATAGCCATAAGGAAAACCAGGAGACAAGTATGGATATGCTTTTCTCTGATTCTGCTGAAGGGACTTGAAGTTGTGAGCAATTTATCTGTTTGTTGTTGGATGCTTGATATAAGGGAAATGGAATTTTCTATGTCTTTTGCAAAGAAACTAGAGAGCATCTATTACAGCTGCCCCTGTCCCAAATGTTGAATAATTGCTTGGATCAGCAAAAGTTCAAATCAAAAAGTTAAAACAGAAAAGCCTAGTGCTGTGCCCTCTCAGAAGGATTAGAAGATTGTTTATGTAGTTTTCTATCTTGTTTCTGGATTTCCATATACAATTTTGTTCATTTTTTAAGTTCTGTTTTTTGCATTCACCAAGTTATACCCCAAAATAGGAAAGGCATATTGGACAACTGGCTGAGACAGAAGAACTTCAATGAAGTTTTATGGAATAACTATAATGATTTCAATCAACTGTTATAAACTAGAGTACTGATAGTATTTCCCCTTAGAATACTGGAAAATTAGACCCAAGTTCAGCCACACAAAGGGAGAGAGAGTGTGCTCATGTTCACATCAAAATCATCTGTACATGATTTGATCTTGACAGAACTTGCTTTTACCAGTGTAAACCAGAGTTCAGCTTAAGTAATTAACAAGGGCACTGGTCTTTTAAGGTGTGTTGAAATACATGCAATGGGAACCACTGAGCAAGCTGATGTTGCTCTGAAAAACGACAAAAAAAAAAGACCACACAGAGCAACTTTCAGCAGACAAGTTCAATTCTTGAAGAAATAGGTGGATCCAAAGCATTTTGTGCTAACTGTTTGGTTAAGGAGCCTTCACCACAGTAGTATCATTGACAAGAATTACTGACAAAGGGTACAAAATTATTTTTCAAGTCCACATTTCACCTGTAGTTTTCCTAGAACCCTTTGGACCTATGGAGGACATTTCTGGGTTTGGTAGAGGATTAATCTTTCCTTAACTTGTCTGGATCTGGAGTGTCAGCGAGACATTAGAGATCTCCAAGAGTTATTGAAGAATGTAGAGTTCTTATTTTGGTTTGGCATATTCCATACTATTTTTGCCTTTCCTGAGAATTGAGGACATCAGATATAATGAAAAGTCCTGTACCTTTTCCCAGGAGATAAGAACATCAAAAGACCTTAATGGACTGCTTTTATTAAATTGCAATCATAGAATCACAGAAAGTTTACAATTGGAAGGAACCTTAAAAATCATTGAGTTCCAACGCCCCTGCCATTGGCAGGGACACTTCCCAATAGAAAAGGTTATGAACACCTCCAGGGATGGGGCATCCACAATTTCTCTGGGCAACCTGTTCCAGTGTCTCACCACCCTCACAGGAAAGAATTCTTTCTAGTATTTAACCTAAATATGCCCTCTTTCAATTTAAAACTCTTCATGCTATTGCCTACGTTCCCTGACAAAAAGTCCCTCTCCAGCTCTCCTGTAGGCTCTTTTCAGATACTGGAAGGTTGTCGTAAGGTCTCCACAAAGAGTCTTCTCAAAGGAGTCTTCTCTTTTCCAGGCTGAGCAGCCCCAGTTCTCTCAGGCTGTTTTGATGGGAGAGGTGTTCCATTCCCTCTGATCATCTTCATGGCTCTCTGCTGGTCCAATTATTCCAACAGGTTCATGTCCTTCTAAAATTGAAAAAACAAAAATACCACAAGCTGTTATTTATCTAGAAGGCATTATTTGTTTTTAACAAAATGTTAAACTAATGGTGATTTTATAATTACAAAAATTGCAGTTGAAATTTTAAATAACCCAAACACATTTTTAATAGCTTTTTAAATGTCATGATTTTGTCTTTTTATTTCTTTCTTCTTTAAAAAAAAAAATAAAATCATTCACCCTATGGGCAGAAAGGCATTAACAACTATTCATCACTTTTGCAAGTTTTTCTGTTTGTGAAATTTCAAAATTTCTTCTACATGGGAAAATGAATGGGGTAATGTACAGACTACATTCTGTTTATTAACTTTCTAAATTTTGATGAAAAAAATCTTTGTCTTTTCAAGGTTGGGCAGACTCTTTTATTTTATCAATTTTCTGCAAAACACTCTTGATAAAAAGAACTTTATATAATTTATGAATGTTGAATTTACACTACTGGCTTTAATGAGAAACAAATGAGAAAAACTATCTGTGAAAGAGTTTCACATTGAACATTTACTTATATTACAGTTTGGGTTTGGATTTGGGACTGTGATAAAATGAATTCATATGTGAATTATATTCCTATGTATATATTATGGAAACGGAAATCCATATTTAAATCATGTAGAGAAAATGCATGGCAAACAACAGTGTTCTTCTGTGTTTCATTTTTACAGCAATATAGAAAGTGAGATAACAACAGTGAAGATTCTTTTACTAAAGGAGTGTTAAGCTGCTGATCACCTAATATTGATGGGACTCGCTTGTCAGTGGCTCTCGATGAGTTCTGAGTACAGAAATATCAAACAAATGTTTTTTTCTGTCAGCAGATGTTTATAATAAACATTTTTACATGTGCAAATTCATTTCAATCTTTAATGAAAAGATTTTACCTCACATTGGCTGTATGATTTAATTTGTTTCTTGAAATTCTGATAAGAAAAAAAAGAAAGAAGTGTTTCATATGGAAAAATTAAAGCACTGACATATTTGAGTTTTGAAAGCTTTTTATTGAATTCACCTTTCAGCAAAACATTTCAGGGCTATCCAATTGGTGTTGCAAGTCAGGGTGGAGATGGGATTGTTTTCAACAGTAAAATACGTTAACTGATCTGACTGTATGAAAATATTCAAAAAAAAAAAAAAAAAAAAAGCTGTAGAGGAAACCTTAGGAAACTTCTCTAGTACATTGTGTCCCAAATTCAGAAGAGCTATTTTCTACCTATTTCTATTCTTCTATTTCTTTTACCTTTAAGATTAAAAGGCGGCAATCAGAAATAAGAGGTATCATTCCCAACTGCAGGACTGTAAAACTTGTCCCATTTAGTGCTATATCCAGTGCTGATTTGCTTAACTACTCTTATATGAAAGAGTATATGTATACTTATACTCTTATATGTATACTCTTATACACTATTCAGTTTTGCGAAGTTTACAGTAGGATTCTTGTTGTAAGAGATGGGGCTGCCCATTATCCTTTAAGGAGAATTCCAGACCACAGGAATGAGATTTTGTCTTAGCTGATCCCACAGAATATCTTTCTCTATGAAACGCAAATTAAAATTATCTAGTACTTGGAGATAGCAGCAGAACTTTCCCAATAAGGAAACCATATGTATCAGATGAAATATGTGCAAAAGAGGGTGGCTTTCAGCATATTTGGAAGGACTTTATTTGTAACAGGCTTTCCCCCCCATGTAAAGTAACCAGTATCATAGGATCATAGAATCATAGAATGGTCAGAATTGGAAGGGACCTTAAAGATCATTGAGTTCCAACTCCCTGCCACGGGCAGGGACACCTCCCACTAGACCAGGTTGTTCAAAGCTCCACCCAGCCTGGCCTTGTAAAAATATGGAACATTTAATGAATTTGTGTGTCATCCTTGCGCAGGGGCCATGCTAATCTTCTCTGTATCGTTCCAATTTTAGTATATGTGCTGGCAAAGAGAACACTAGAAAGTGAGCACAGTAGAAAGAATATTCTAAAACTGACCCTTTTAAGGTGGGGATTAAAACACCACTGCTCAGTCAGGAGGAACAGATAGAGAAAATACTTAGTAATTAGGGTTTTTTTAGCACTTTATTCTACAAAATAGTTTTAACCTATTTAAAGACAGCTACCTAAGATGGCTGTAGCTTTTCTGCCAGGAAGGAAAAAATAAAAGCTAGTGGGAAATGCAACAGGAGAAAGATTCTCAGGAGTCAAGAGGATGTCCAAGCCACAAATACATTCCAGTAGATCACTAATGAGTGAACATGTCTCATGTCTTACCGCCTGCTATAATCACTCATTTGATTTAAACAACATTTGGTTCCAATGTGTGTTTCATTTCCAGAAGGCGGGTAAAAATCTAGCTGAAAACCATATTCAGTGTTGTCTTTACTGTTTTGATTAATTTCTAGGCAGGATGACTGTGGTTTGGGTTGCTTTGAGCACTGGCATGAAGAGTTTCCACAGTTTGGCTTGCAGTTTACTATGACCAAGTTTTGTGGCAGCTAGATTCTCTGTTAAAACCTGGTAGAAACTCAAAATTTTATTTTCACAGGAAATGCTGATGTTTGGGGAGGGGGGAAAAAAGGCAAGCTCCAATCAAAACTGAAAACTAATCATTTTCTGAACTCTGTGTAGAGGGAAGTTCCAGGGGGTAAAAATTGCTTCAGGAAGAATGAACTCTTGGAGATTGATTCTGAGCAACAACCTGGGTGGCCTCTGGAAATTGGGGACCATGAGATCATTCAATTTCAGAAAATCAAAGATAGCCTGAAAGATTCAATGTGTTGAGAAGAAAGTCCAGAATCCCCTGACACCAGCGGGGCCCTGTAGCATTTCCAACTGCATGATAGGAGGACTAAGAAAGTTAAAATTGAAAGTCTCAGATAATTTAAGAAGATTCAAATTTAGTAGTGGGAGGGCTGCCCAAGGTTTTATGACTCATAACACAGCATGGACACAGGATGGCCTTGAACTGCAGACCCTGGACTTTGAGATTGCTAAATAGTCTGCTATTCCACAGAAACACGAATGCAACCCGTTTCGGTCTCCATGCAAGTCCAGTGTGGGGAGACATGGTGTTGCAAAAAAAAATATTTGTAAAGACCTTATTTTCACCCCTCAAATATCAGCCAAAACAGTCTCACTCCATTGTTGATGTAAATTGGCTGCTTTCAAGCATATTAAGGACCCTATTCAGAAGGATTTGCATTACTCTGCATGAGGTGTCATTTGAAACTCTTTTGTATTGTAGGAATCAGTCCAGGGAGCACACAACATAAATGTACAATCTTGCCCACGGCTGTAGAAAGAATGAAATTTCTAAACATAAAGTTTATGTAGAAATCAAGTTCTTTCAGTCCCACATAAGAAAAATACCACTCCCTTTGCCCTCCCAGAAGCATTCAGCCCCCTCCTCCATTTTTCAAACTTTAGAAAATTGCTATTAAATTCTCATTTGGGTGTTGATACAATTTCCAGAGAATTGACCAAGAAAGACTCTGCAGTAGGTAAAAAAGAAGAGTAGAGTCAGGTAAAAACTTTTATCCCTCAGCTCCTTTCAGTGAAATAGCTGAATCAACTAGTTTAAAAGTGAATTTGTTTACTTGCCAGCCTGTGAACAGCAGTTGAAATACATATAGGTCAGAGAGAATAAGTTCTGATCCCAAGGTAGAACACAGTGGATAGTAATTACTTTGATTTTAAGATAAGTCAATATGGAAGTAGATCCACCGGAGAGGAAAAGGTCAGTTCTTGACAAATAGCAATTCCACAAGCTCTACGCCAACAGCAGTAAATTGTCTTCACTTCCATTCAGTTTTCTTTGGTACTTATTCCTCTTTCAGCTATGAACTAGTTCCTTGTTCAGAAAATTATGGGTTGGCTTAGCTTTCAAAACTACTGTTTTTCACATTTGGTCATGACGCAGTGAGCACTGACGGACTTTCTCACCATAGATTGACTTGCAATATTTTCACAGTGACTGGCATTGTTTGAAGGATATTGTTTATGCTAGTCTTGTTGGTAAAGTTGTTCTTAGCCTTGGTACCAAGGTAGCCAAGCTGTGAATGTGCATCTCTATCTCCAGCTGTGTCTTCACTTGCAGAGAAGAAATAAGGCAATCACTCAGTTATTCTGTTCATATAACTCAGAAAATTGTCAAAAACAATGGGCCTCCTTCTTCTCTTCATTATACAGTCTTTTGATGGCCTGATGCTACTGAGAGGCAGTTACACCACCACAAAACTACTCCTGTGCATAGAAATAGTCCTGGAAAATCCCAGAAATAATGCTAAGAGGATTCTTCTCCATAAAAAAAAATATCCATTTAATTATTTTTAGGATTCTGTTCTTATATTTCATGTTGTTGTCTGAACTGTAGAGACATGGTAAAATAGTTACAGGTCTTGACTTTTTTCCTAGGATAAATTCAGCAAAGTGGATTCATGTTTCATGGTTTGAAGCCACATCCAGTCTCGAAACACCAATGCCCTTGCACTTTCACAGTACTGCTGTGTCCAGTCCATCTCTAAATACAATGATATGAACTTGATTATCTCCTCATTAAACAGAAAACTTTTTAATTCTACCCATGCTGCATAGTTTAGATTAAGTATCTAACTGCTACTTTCAAGAGAAGGAAATTGAAATAGTATTTATCTGCAATACTTCTGAAATTTTGAAGAGCTGAAGTTTGTGATGAACAATGTCTAAACAACTGAAAAATATATGTGTATCTATAGACATGGATGCCTGCACAAATATGTATGCATGTACACATGTATATGTGCAGGATCTATATTGTGTTCCAGCATGGAATGAGAAGAGTTTCCAGTACTTGGCTTAAAAACCCTTCTAACACATGGATCTTATTAAACTGTACCTCAGACTAACTGTGGCTGAGCAAACAAAACTGGTTCCACATGGCTGATAAAAAGCCTGATCAGGAATAGGAAAGAAAAATGTTTCTACTTGCCTTTCTGCCTCCGGAAATCTGCAGATCGAAGACTGAATTATTTTGCTTCTACTGCAGTGTAAGTAATCACTGGAGTCTGACCATATCTTCATTCAAATGAGAGGGAAAATGTCAGACATATTTGGCCAAACAAAGCCCAGTGATTCCACATTGAAACCTAATGAGAGAATAGCTACACATGCAAGCCCAAAAGATTTCCTCCCCTTATATTTTGCAAACTATATTCTTCCCATAACACTGTGAGATTAAAGAATTTGGAAGATCTTTGTTCAGAGGAAAGAGCTTTAAATACTACAACATTTACTTGTTATATTATGCTAATCATAATAAATAAATATAGTAACATTTTTATATGACCTCTCTCAAACTTACACAATACCTATACTAAAGAGAACTTGTAAAATAGTTTACAAGTTCTTCTGGAATGTAAATGGATACCTGTTTGCCAGCAGAAAGTGCACTGCACAACAGCCTAGACCACCACTCTTATATCTTCATTTGATGCCATTACAGTTGCACACCCAATATATCTCCTTTATTTCCTGACAAAGTACTGCAGCACTGCAACTTACGGTGCCATGTATGAGAGAAAAATAGTTGATACCTAATCTGATGATACAGAAATGCAAACAGCTTCTCACATTATACAGCTGCTAATATGTGATCAAATATTTCTAAACTTAGACGGTTATAAATAGGCAGACACAAGGAGAGTCTAATAGTTATGTAGTATAAGCAAGCTTGTAAGAGACAGAGCAGTCAGTCTCATGAAATAAGCCCAGTGAAATAATGCAAGAAAGGTAGACGATAGTAATACAGTTACTCCTCTCAAATGACACTGCCGGGAAAATGCCGCTGATATCAATGGAGGTATTTCCAAAATTAAACACTCATCAGTAAGAATAAAGTTACAGGTATATACTGATTCAAAAATGGTTAACAATCAGGGCAGCCTTCCAAATCAAACAAATATGTCTGTGTGGGGTTTTTTTTTTTGTTTTGTTTTGTTTTTTTTTTTTTTTTTTTTTCTTTTAACTGAAAAAGAGGTAGGGGTGAAAGAAACAAACAAGAGGATGGGCAACTGGGTATGTAATTAACCTCTATAACATGGTCTTGGTCTTCTCACATCCCCCACTTTTTTGTCCCTTCTGTTCCTCAGCTCCTCTTTCCTCTTTCCCCTCTCCATCACCAGTGAGTGCCTGTTCATCTCTGCCCTCCAGTCTACTCAGCATTGTTTCATTCCTCCTACTCAGGACTTTCCCAATATTCAGTACGCTTATTCTTGATCTAGCATTTACCTCTTCATGATTCAAAGAAGGCTACAGAGATAGTAAAAGGTAGATAATGAGGTGAAAACCAGTATGGAGACAGATTAATCGGGTATGGGTTGGTTGGCTGGCTGGTTTTGCTCTTGCTTTATCTGCTTCAACACTGAAGCCAAGAATGAGTTATGAATCTACCCTTATAAGGGACCTCAGGACCCAGGAAGAAAGCAGAGGGGCTGAAGAGAGGAACTTTACACAAGATATAGCTCTGTCCTGGAAGTGCTGAAATTTTGTTCAGCTAAATCTCCTTACTTTACTGGCATACAAATATTACCTTCCTTAGTGCAATTTAATCAGATATGAAGCAACAAATGGAAGAATCTGTCCCTATATTACATTCTACAGAAAAAGTACATGCTGTCCTCCGGGTGCTGTGTAGGACAAACTAAATGAAAGAGAGAAAACCTCTCATGTATATATTGGTCACATAAGGTCTGGAGATATTTGTGAGATCACAATATTTGTTATATATCAATTATCAAATATTACATTTTGATTAAAATATGAAGCAGGCTCCTTGAGGTAGAAATACCTCTTTGAAGAAAAATGTAAACTCAAAATTGTTTTTCGGTGTGGCCAGAAACAGTTATCAGAACTTACAGCCATACTAGCAAATACTAGTCTGATCTTCTGCCACAGCAGGAAGAAATTTCTCTGCTGGTTGTGCTGAAGAATATGGGCAGAACATCTTGTTTTTATTCCCTATTCAGGCTGCAAGGCAGGAGGAAATTTGGAGGATGCTGGGCTTTCTCCAAAAGAACTCCATCATCTAGCATTGTTGTCATTAGTGTTAACATACACAATTTTGAGGGGATAAAAAAGAGAGAGAGAGAGAGAGCACACCTTAATCTTCTCTCTTTAAGAGAGAACGAGATCAAATAAATCCAGACACAGCAAGGAAGAACATGACTCGGATTCATTACCACTAGATCCTTGAAGTTCATTTATCCACTGGGTCTTTCTTACACTCAACCCTAACAGTCACACAGTTCATCCTTTATTTCAGTGGTCAGAAAAGATGGGAATCATTAAAACCTAAAAAGTTTTATGATCTTTTCTTTGACAAATCCTGTCTGACCACTGCAAAAACAGACGAGCATTACAGTCATGCTGTAACCTATAGTAAACACTGATGCAGTCTAGAACAACATGAATACATGAATTTTTGAAGACAAGAAGAGGACTAAAACTTATAAGTCCTTTTTAGATTATGAAAAATACTTGAACTAGGCAACACACAAAGTATCATATAACATAAAGAAAACATATAAGAAAAATGCTCTGCAACCCATATTAATCATAGAAATAAAAGGGATGCCAACATCAGTAATGAAAACCACTTATAGAACAGTAAGTTGCCTGGAAACACATAAACACATTTAAACTTTCATACTTGATGAATCTACAGAGAATAATAGGAGAAAAGAAATGTAATTTTCCCATATGTCTATGTTTTGAGTTCAGATGACATGGTTTTGGTAGTGGGGGGTTACAGGGGTGACTTCTGTGAGAACAGACCAGGAGCTACCTCCGTGTTGAACCATGACAGCTCCATACAGTTCCAACATTGGGCAAAGCTGAGCCAATTAGTGATGTTGGTAGCACCTCTGTCATGATATTTTCAAGAAAGAGTAAAAAATCTGTGAGAGAGAGGAATGAGAAAAACTGTGAGGAACAACCTTGCTGAAACCAAGGTCAGTGAAGTAGGAGGGGAAGAAGGTGCTTCAGGTGCTGGAGCAGAGATCCCCCCTGCATCCTGAGATGAAGACTCAGGTGGTGAGGTGGGTTGTCCTCCTGTAGCCTATGGAGGGCCACAGTGCGGCAGATATCCACTCTGCAGCCTGCAGACGACTGCTTATCAGAATGGTGAATATGTTCTGAAGAAAGCTGCAGGCCATGGAGATACTACTATGGAGCAGAGTTCTAGTAGGAGCTGAAGTCGATGGAAAGAAACAGGTCTTCTAGCAGGACTGGTGAGCCCACAGGGGACTTATGCTGGAGCAGTTTGTTCCTCCGGAACTGCATCCTATGGAGAGGACCCAAAATGGATCAGTTCTTGAAGAACTCTACCCATGGGAATGACCTACATTGGAGCAGTTTGTGAAGGACTGTCTCCCATGGGAAGTACCCTATGTTGGTGTGGAGGAACAGTGTGAGACAGAAGGAGTGACAGAGATGAAGTGTTATGAACTGATCACAATCTGCTGTCCTCATCCAGCTATGGCACTTGGGGCAGAGGAGAAGGAAACTGAAGAGTCAGGAACAAAGCTGAGCCTGGAAAGAAAGGGGAGATGTGGAGCAAGGTTTTTAGTTTTATTTTTGTTAATCACCATGCTGGTCTACTTTTGATTAATTTAATTAATCTTCCCTGTATCAAGTCTGTTTTCCCAGAATGGTAACTGATGAACGATTGCCCTGCTTGTATCTCCACCAATGAGCTTTCTTAACTTATTTTCTCCCCCTGTCCTGCTGAGGAGGTGGAGTGGGAGAATAACCAGCCAAGGTTAACTCACCCCAGTTTATTTTTGGAGACATAAAGAGCAGTTAGAATCATAGAACAAAGAAAAATAACTGACTATATTTACAGCAGAAATATTTTGCTCTGTCCACCTGATTACAAAGTTTGCTTATAATGACAATATCAAATTTTATCAAATGTTGCCATTCTAGTTCTTTGACAAAATCATAAAGCAATATTTTTAAAGAACACAGGTACAGTACTTGTATCGAAAGTGTTCAGTCCACATTGGAATAAGAATTTACCTGAAAATCCTGCAAATCACACAATTCACTTCTGACTATTACAGATGTGTATTAACCTATAAATCAAATTATATGGGACAACAACTACAAAACATCTGAACTAATATTGATACTACTTACAGAATCCCTGTTAAATTAAATAAGAAGGAGCAACTGTTATGCCTCTGATCCGTTCATTACAATTTTTCTGCTGCATTAATAAACTTACCAGTCAAAAGTGGCACTTCATTTTTTACAGCTGGCATATTTGACCACATGTAACAAATGTATTCCTCTTTCTTTCATAAAAAGAGGTTATATAAATAACCTTGATCCTTTGAGCATTCATTGGATACACTAAGTTCCAATAAAACCCAGAGAAATGGGATTAGAAGGGACCTCAGCTGTTTACACAGTCCACTGTCACAATCGTCTGCTTGTACATGATCCCTCAGTGATGTTTCTTTTTCATCATTGAGGGAGATGACCCAGTCACCCAGGTACTCTATTCCAGATATTCACAAGTGGTAGAAAGGGGAGAAAAAGACTAAAAGAGCCTAGCTATGGAAGTGAAAAGGGTAGCAGAAGTTTGCCTATGGTTGAGGAATACAAAAACTGTTGTGTGCAGGGAAGAGGGAGTAGGAGATGGGAGACACACAACTTTTCTTAAGATAAATTAAGTTGCAAAAAACAAGGCCTTAGTACTAACAGGTTAGGGTCTTGTTTAAACATTGGTGTTGCTTACTTGCAGTCACAACAATGGCAAAACCAGGGTGGAAATAAAAAGGTAATGGACTAACAATTTTTGCAGATTACAGATATTAATATCACGCTATTGTTTTTCAGTCTTCACTCAAATTAATATTCTGAAGGGGAACACAAACACAACCCTTGTATTTACAACTCAGTTCAATTTTTGCTGATGTTGATGGATATTTTTCTATGTCTTTGAAATAAAAATAACATCACATCCTACAGGAAAATGTCTTTTTGAGTCTCATCTGGGTTTTTCCACAGGTATTTGAAAGCTGGAATGCACACTCAAAACTCAGAAGTGCTAATCTGGAGGAAAAAGTGTAGCTGCTGTGTCCTGTAAATCTGCATGTGCACAGTACTCCTTTTACATAGCTTTTGGACACCTTCTGACCTTTTTATGGGATCTATATACGTAGGGAGAATACAAAACTAAAGGGAATTTCGTTATGCAGATGTGAAGGGTAGAAAATTGCTCTTAGTAATTTTCTAATGGCATATTTAAGTTCTGAAAAATTAAGTTTCATTCATGATACACAAGTACAAATATGTCAGAGCACCTCATGGTAAATCAGCTGCGCACATTAATGGCAGTCCTACACTTCAACATAGCCCACTATGGGAAGGGGGGGATATAAGATTAGAAGCTATTTATAGACCCAGTTTTGGCTGGCAGGGTATAGACCTAAAGGCCGTATGATCAGATGCTGTACTACTCCAACATAAATGGAATAGGATTAGATGGCTGCACATGCTTCTCCATGGAGATGGATAAAACATCACGCAGATGATGCTCAGGCAAGTCTGAGACAGTGCACTCATCCTGGCATTCCCTTGAAGCAGGGATGAAAAAACTTTGGCAGACACCCGAGAAGAGCTCCAAACTTGAGCTGACAATGATGAAATGTCAGATGACATAATGATGACAACGAAGAAACTGTGTGTGTGGATAATTTCTTTCCTTCCTCATTTCTCCACAAGTTTTATTATATGCTTACCCAAGGTTGTGAATTTTCAGGAATAGTTCAGCACTACGAAGTAAATGCAGAAAACAAAGAATCTTAACATAGAAAAGTATTTTAACCTTCAGCATTTTCTGATCCATCTGTTTTATAGGGTACTGCTGAAATCAAGAGTTAATTTATGTGTACTGGAGGTCAGGAAAGTGTTAGGAGCACACTTGCCTCAGGGCAACAAGTGGATTTTGAAAATCCAACTGATAGGAAATGAAGAAACTTTGAAAACCCTGAGGAGATTTTAACATTTAAACGGTCCTGAAAGCTAACAGGTATCTCCCTCTGTGTTTTTATTTTGTCCCCAGATTATTTAGGCATGCACGACCAGTTCAGGGATTAGTACATATATTTCTTCCTCCTGGTGTGGGAGCCGTTTGTACAGCTGCTGCTTTGGGAAATGTTCAATAATCTTTCATTCTGGAAAGTCATAAGCACTTGTGGAAGCCAAGAAGTCCTTTTTGGACATACACTGCCTCTTTGCTTTGGCTTCTGCACATTTGATCAGCACATGCAAGGCACAGAAAAGGCTTTGTAGTGAGTTTGTTGCATTCTGAAAGTGAGAAATCATGGAAATAACTGGCTACAGTTTTAATGCTGCATAATTCCCAAGGCAGAGTACTAACAGGACAGATGCACTCAAAAGAATGAAAGCGGATGAATCTGGAACTGAAACAGGGCCTAACATATGGGAACAGATAAACCTGTCTATAGAAAAGAAGGGTGCGTGGAATTTTGCCAGTAGTCAGCTGAAACTGGCTCTGTTCACAGCCTTGAAATGTATATACTGTCTCCTCTCCAAGCCTTTCTTTCTGCTTTATTGCTTCTGCTTCCAGTCCAGAAGACCAATCAAATTCCAAAAGACTATTCTTTCGGGATTCTTTTTGCCCACCTAGTAACAGGATGATCTGGAAATCTTATGAGAGCTGTACTTTAACTTGGCAGACAATCACAGGCCAAAAAAAGCCCAGTCTAAAACCCTGAAGCCAGTAGAAAAGCTCACTGTGCCTGAAGCCCAGGCCTGAAATGCATTTTCTGTCCTGTGCCTGCATATGGCTCCAATGGTATACTCAATCAAGGAAACATAATGTGACTTCAGTCAGGCTCCAACTAGGATGAAGCATGCTGTAAGGATCAGGGATAAATGGAAATCCAAATTTCTGAGTGTTTTTCCAAGCCAAATAAAGCCACTGAACTTTTGGGGGTTTTCTTGGCATTTCTAGTGCTACTGGGAATTTGAATGGTGCCTGTCCGAGGATAATTGACTCCCTCTGTACGCTATTGTGATGCTTTAAAAAAGCGGCATTTTTCTCAATCTTTCCAGGCATAGTCATGCTCTTAATAAAGATTGGACAGAGCAGGAAATGGAATGAGATGTTCTACAAGATCTAGATTAATGACCATGAAAAGAAACCCATAGCGCTGGATCACCTCAATAGGTGATGACCAGTTAAGTTAATAATTCATTATAGGATTTTATTCTCCTTATTTACACACAGTACTCCCATTTCGATTTGTTTGAGTGCTTTAGCAGGAAAGAGGAGATTTAAATCTCTGGTTTCTGCTATGCGTGTTCTAAGAAAGAAATTAACTGTACTATACAAAGGCAAAAGAACTCCAAACTACAGAAGCTGACTACGCTGAAAATAATAGCAAAAGGGGCATCATAGCAGAGAGTTGTTACCAACACAAGTCACTCTTTATTTTTAAACTTCATGCTTTATTGAGGCAAGCCATGTTTCAAGTTGCTGATGAAGTAGAAATTTTCACTTGGCTTAGTTTTGCCAGATAGTAAATTTGCCACCTTAGGTACAATTTTGAAAAGAAAACCCTGATCATCTCAAGGTATTTTTCCAACTACTATTCCAATCAGTATATTTTATTATTTTGAGTTTGAACACAGTGCTGATTCTCAAGTGAATCAACTCTTTTTTTTTCTCATGATCAAGCAGTTAATGAAAATCTTATTAATTTTACGAGTCTTAAACCAATGTTTTCTCCAATGTGACCTAAATGGTCCAATCCAATCCATAGCAGCTAGGCTGATCATCTTCTCTCTGTTCAGATCATGTTTGGATCCTTTGGGAGCAGAGGATGAGAGGGGCAATTGTCTTACCAGTAACTTATTCTAATTAAATTCTGTAATAAAATTCCGTGAAGAATTCTGACTAACAGTTTTACTGTTGCTTTTGAGGTACAAAAGTTCTAATATTATCAGATTTCCAAACAAAACTTCACTACAAGAGCATACATTTATTATTAGACTGCAAGAATGCCCAAATGTGTTTTGGTATTCTGATTTTCCTTTTCATGCAAGAGAGAATGAAGTGAAAACAATAAAATTAAAACTCCTGTAACTGCACAAGATAAGGAATTTCTTGTGTCCCTATGGACATCCAGACCAAACACCATTATTAGTAGCATTGCAGCACATTGAGTGCTAGCTAATTGCCTCTTCTTGAAGTGGTTGCATTTTATTTATTTTTTTTTTTGCTGGGAGCTTGGGGGAGGTGAGAAGAGACTGAATTAAAATTCATAACATCCCCATGATAAAATAACCCCCAAAAGACAACAGCTGCTTAGAGAGGTGAAAACATTGCATCTTCAGAGGCCATCCAAGCAGAGTATGTTTTTCCTCCACAAGCTTCCTCGACTAACAATGAGTCCAAAGGTATCACATGCAGTCACTGACAAACGTCAAGAACGCACTAAAAGTGCAAGAGTGTAAATGCACCGAGTATTACTAGTCACTGCTATTGCAACCCTCAGTCTTACAAACATTGTGAAAGTTTGTGCATGCTATACTCTATGATAAACATTATGACAGTTATTTACTCTAGAAGAGGAAAAAAAAAACCAAACAAGCAGGAAATCAACATTTAAAAATGAGTGATCCTACAAACTACATCTGCATTTGTATCTAAAAGATAGGGCACAGGATACTGCACCTGAGACTCCTAACTGCGCTGATACTGGGTGAGAAGCAAGAAATCAACATTAAGATAAAGGCAGGTAAATGAGTGAATGAGGGGCAGAAGCAAGCCCGAGCCTTCACAAGGAGTCAGAAAGCTCAGCGGCAGCTGGCCGAAGGCAATGGCTGACAAGAACTGCAGAGGCTGGGTTGCCAGCTCTCCAGGCCAGCATCAGACCTAGCCTCAAGGAATTCACAGGCGGGGTCATTTGAGGAATGATGAAGCCCAGATTTTGTATCCATCATACAGCAGATAAATTCTATTTGAGAAATACTGATGCACAGAATTGCACTTCAGATTTCAGCTATTCTTCCTTCCCCTGTCTTAAGTCTTATCAAGCTAAGTGTCTTTCATCTTTTCTAAAATTTTTTTTTCTGAGATAACTCATGTAGTGTACTGTTTCAACCTATCTATGTCTCAAATGAGTCAAAGAGGGAATACAGGCGTCACAGAGTTCCTGTCCCAAAATGTGGCTTAGGGGCAAACCAAGCAGTGTAGGTGCTAGTGATGGCAATTGCCAGGTTTAGGGAGTCAGCTCACAGAAGCATGGTACTTTTAGGAAACAAATAGAAGAATGTGTCAGGGCTCTGGGGAAACACAAAAGATAATAATCTGCTAAAATTCGAGACTACGGTGTAGCTGTGTCATCTCTAAAACATGGAATATTTATTCTGTTTAAAACTGATGCCCTCAATGCCCATCAAAGATCCCAGCATGCCCATAGCCTGAGCTTTCATTCTGTTCCCTCTTATACCAGTGTCGTCTTCACCAACGCACTAGCAAAGTGGGGCATAACCTATTTATCTTTTGTGCTAAATCTCAGTTCAACCAAGTACTGGCAAGCAGAAATTTCAGTATGTAGGGAATGCTGCAAAAGCCACATTATTGAGCGCTTTGCCAGGGAGAGGCATAAGCCACCCTACGTGCAGGAACTAGGCACAGTATACTGGGAGACCACACCAGTTTCTGTGGCTTTGCCATGCACCTGCACCACCTGGGCTACAGCCAGAGCAGAGGTCTGGCTGAGAAAAAGAGACTTGGTTTTCTGCTGAGAGGCACGGGTGGGAGGACAGAGGGATGTGCGCATTAGTATGTCAGGTTGTCAGATGATACAGTCTCTGGAAGGGCTGATAAAGTCGTATGAAAAAATTAGGTTGGAAGGGACTTCTGGAGGTCACCTAGTCCAACCTCCTGCTCAAAGCAAAACCACCTTCAAAGTTAGATCAGGTTGCTTAATAGAGTAATATCAAAGAGGAAGAGACTGCCCAGCCTTTATGCCATAAATAATAGAAATAGCAGGCAATAGTAACACATATTCAGCTAAAATCCATAACTGAATCTTACATCCTCATTTTTTCTTTTTCATTTCAAAACTGGTTTGCAAAGTGTGAAAGAAGTTCTCCCTGTGACACACAGCACATCATCATATATAGCTTCATCTTTTGTTTCTGCAACCTTTTTTTCTGGCAGTGGAAGTAATGAATGAAGCAAGAGGAACATTGGGAACTGGAGACCTGAGGTCAGACTTGGTTTTACCACTTTTTACTGAATGGTCCTAGGAGTCCACTGCAACCAGAAACAAGCACTAGCCAGAACACAAATCCTTAATTTGGAAAGCATCACAGTTTTAAGTTCTCCCACTTCCCCCCGCCCTTGGTCCTGTATTTTAAATCTTTTCCCTACCTACAATACATTGATTTGCTAGCTTATCCTTCACATGCACCACAATAAGACATACAATGCAGCAAGGGAATGCAGAAGTCTGGCAATGTAAGAAAAGTAAGCAGTTTTATTAACAGAAATTTTATCCCTTTCCTTGATTTTTCCCTCACTAAAAATGTTCAATCTTGTCTATGTAGCAATTTGCTTCTGCATTCTTGAAGACCATGGCAAGGTATTGGTAACCAAAACTTGCATAACATAATGCATCACTCACAATGAGTAATGAACATTCAATGATATTGCTAATGAAAATTATAAGGAATTGGGTTGAAACTTAATGCCTCCAGCAAAGGTGGGGCATGAAGCACACTACCCTGGGAGTGACTCTGTGACTCAGACGTACGGTTCTTTCCTCAATTCCTCCTTGCTCCTGGCACATAGTACTTCACTCCTGAATGAGTTACTCCACTTGTAAAATATGACCCACCCTGCAATGGCTCATCTACTGTTTATATAACCCTTTGCTTCATCTGTGTTTTCAGATATGTTGCAAAGGCAGAGGACAGGAAAGTAAAATCAAGGACTCCACTCACTTCCCCTTGCCTAGAACAATAGCCAGGTAGTGATTTAGATAAGAGCTGGGTATATATTTTTCAGGCAAGAGAAGAAATGAAACTCAAATCAGAGACAGAAAAAATCATATTTAACTATATATTTAACAAGGCAGACAGAAAAAAAGCCCAACAACTCTGAACTTTCCGAACACAGACAAGTTAATAGAGCAGAACCCCATTGCTGAAAAGTGAGAACCTATAAAGCTAAAAGTAATTTTTTCCTAAAGTAGGAAAAATTGTGAAATTACTGAGATAAAAAAGCTCAACAATATTGAGCATTTCAAATGCTTTACAGACAAAATATTAACAGTTTAATGACTTACCGAAGGGAAATGACACATAAAAGTGATGTCAGAAAAATGCAAGATTTTCAGCCATATTAGGAAAAAATCTACCTTAAATTACTTCACCTGAATTTCAAATTCATGATTCAATCTTTAAAAGGAGGAATGGGAAATTCTATAAAGGCCGTTTTCTGTGCCATATTCAGTTGAACCTTTTCCTTACCCCACACCCACTTCTCTCACTGCAAATTAATTTGACAGGTTCCTGGCAGGGATTCAGCAACTTTGCGTTTCTCTGGAATTAGCAAAAATGCTAATTTGGGCAGTTTGCTGCTAGTGCAAGTTTTTTAGCCTGGCTGAAGCTCCAAGGCTATTTGAGATAATATCAAGTCAAAGAACAAAGGGGTACCTGTCATGAGCCCCAAGCAAAGGAAACAGATACTGCTTGAGGAATTAAAATGAGACTTCTTTGCACCAAATGGCGGATGCTGTTAGTGGAGTGCTGTAAGAAAAACTGGGGTTACTGGTTCTAAATTGGAGTGGAGGGGAGGAGGGAAAAAGGAGGGAAGTGCGGTGCATTTGAACAACCGCTGCCAATGAAAGGGTGGGGATGACCTTAGATAAGCTTCCTGATCCACTTCCACTGAGACACTCAAAACAATGGGGTGGCAGAGCCATTTGCAGGCAATGGGACGCGTACATCGGACTACACCCCTTCCTCTTGGATGAGGTTATGGCTGCGCTCATCCGGATAGCCCTCAGCATGAGACTGCCTGCTTTGCAAGGTGCTGTGTCCAGAGCTGATGGGAGCGTGGGCATATCACAACACCCTAACCCTCAAATCGCAGTGGTGGGAAAACAATCAAGCAAAAAAAAAAAAAAATCCTGTCAGCAGTGTGACACAAAGAGCCTTCCCTATCCTCTGCTGAGTCTTACAAGTTTGCAGTACCAGCTTGTGGTGCTGTCTGTAATCTTTTCAAATTAGCCCAAACTAAACACTGATCTAATTCACTGAAACAGGTTTATCCTGAAAATATGAATAAATTATGTCTATCTACCTTTTATTTTTTTTTTTTATTATTGTTTGGGGGATTTGTTTGTTTGTTTTTTCATTTTTAATATCCATGTCACAGAACTTGGATCCCAGATAAGATTAGAAGGGGAATTTGCTAGTGTTGACTATCTAGGACACAATATAGGCAAAGCCACATATATACTGGTAGCCACAATTTTAGCCCAGTACTATGGTGTAGTAGCACAGGGTATTTTCAAGTAGCTTGAATATTTGTGGCAACAACACAGATTATAAAGCAGGAATAAAAAACCCCTGCTGGCTAAACAGCAAAAACCATAAATCTCAAAGTAAAAAGAGCAAGAACCTCATAATTCTCTGCATCGCAAAAATCTTTTGCCAGAAAACATTGGCGCATACCCATTATCTGATGGTTTTTGAGGATGTTTATAATTGCTGACAAAGTTAGGATACTTTCTGTCATAGGTTGAAATCAGAATATTTTTAAATACAAATGGTGAATGGTGAGGAGAAATAAAGGCCAAAACATATCCACCTTTCCTTCCATTACCTGCTGCAGTTCCATTAACGGCACTGCAGAGTGCCATTAATATGTGTAGGCTGAATTCAAATATAGAACAAAATGTCACGCTAAACCAAATTTAAGCTCTGATTGTTTCTCCAAATGTGAGATATACCAGGGTTTTCCATTAACAGCCAACAACCTCATGTTTTTTAAACAAAAATAAAAGAAAATGTTTGTTCTGCCATCAGGATTCCATAGGCACACACTAGGCAAAAGAACCAACATCACAAAACACGCACACACACACGCAATCCTGGTCTCCTTTAAAATTTTGTATTTCAGCTACCGTTCTCAGGTAAGAGTTCACAATTCCCAGGGATATGGAGGCCTTTTTCTTCCATAAAATGCATGGTTATGTGGTGGAAATCTCTGGGCACACAATATTGTGTGACAGTTTACACTGTTTCAATCCCCAGCCTCCACAAAGGGGAATAAACAAATTAGGGAAGTATCGCTACATTCTTGCCCTTTTCTTATATATTTCACTGGCCATCTGTTGCCCTGGTTAAGGTCAAGGGAACCTGTCTGGGTGGGCCCATGGTCCACCCATGGTTCTTCTTTTTCCAGATGACAGCAGCAGCTCTAAGGGAACTGTAACTTCCCTCACGGTATATAACACTCTTAGGTGCTTCAGAGTGTATTTCAGTTTGTAATCAGTGTAAAACCTGTGATTCCCACAGTTCAAGAATCATTTTGGGATCAGCATGTTTTTGCTCTTTGTTTGCAGGCCATCACAGTCTTCTTCCTATGGTCTTACCCAAAACTAAAGTCTTATATAGAGGATTACGTCTTTATATGACCCAAAACTTATATCTATGGTGATTTTTTATAATACCATGCTTGTAAGAGGTATAATCCTTATGTTTTGGGACTCATGCCAAGGAATTACTGCCTGATGTTATAAAGAAACTTTCCTTTGGGCAAGCTACAATATAATTGTCTCTTTGCAGGGATTCTGCCACTTCCTTCCAAAGCACCAGGAATTAACATCAGAAAGGAAATATTGCAAAATCCTGCTTTTCCAAGGATTAAATGATAAGCTTGCCAAATGTCTCAAGAGACTGAAATAGAAGATAAAATCCTACTATATAAAATGAGATGTAATTTTAAGACAGGCAGTGCAAAGTCAATACTGTTTTGCAAAACTGCTAGGTAATCGTGATCTTCAGACTTGCTTGGAAAGGAGCACTAACTCACCTTAGGCAGACAAATCTAAGTAAATATTGTAAGAACGTCTGTCGATTACTGAGGTTAACTGAATGTTAGTGCTGATACTATTTCTGTGAAAAAGGGAAAATAGAGGCATTCTAAGTGTCAAATCAGTCATGTATGTCACCTTGACAGCCTATGTGGAGGCCCTGCAGAAAGTCTACGATAACTTCAATTGTGAAACAGGTTGGAGACGCTCTGCAGAAACCAGAGAATGGTTTCTATTATATGGCAAATTGCATGTTATTACACAAATATGAAGAGATTCAAGTTACAAATCACGCAGTCCTGGAGAAGTGAATGAAAATATAAACTGCTATGGGAAAACAAAAGAACTCTTTAGAACATTTGGTATGCAAAGTGATGCAGGGAAAGTTTAAGACTGTATTTGAATCTACTTCTAGGAAAAGGAGTTAGAAGAAATGTGGAAGCAATACTTCAGAGCCCTTCTGGACTTAAAGATCCCTTCATGAGTAAACTTTTGAAAATTCCAGTAGCAATTATAGATGTCAGATGGCCAAAGTCACATCCACTGGAATAGAATATCTCTTCATTAATGGGGAAACAAGAACTTTGAAAACATGTCTAGAGAACATCTGTGGCATACATAAAACCCTCACGGAGACCTTCTATTTACCTTCTAGGACTGTGCTGCCAAAGTGGAAGCATAACTTGGAGCCTCAAAAAAAGCAAAACTTATCTCTGAGATGCCCTGGACAGCTGTGGAATATAATTTCCAGAACAACACAGACATCCTCAACTTCAATTGTGATCAACACTCCTGATAGAGCTCCTGAACTACCAGCTTGGAATGGGGCTACAAGTCTATAGATTTTAGTCTGTAAACCAATTTCCAAATTCTGTAACATGTTGTTTGACCTTTATCTTAGAAGAAGAAATCAGGATATGTAACCTTTGGACTTAACCTGCAATAATCATGAAGCAACATCCATAGACTACTCTGTCCTAGGGGCAGAGCAGAAATACCTAGATATTTTTGAGTTTGCTCCATCTTCTCACTGTTAGATTCTCAACAGTGGGAATTTATCACCATACTACAAGGCTGCTTTGGGGACTGGTTGCACAAAGTGACCAGCTCATGGAACATAATTCTTTCCATTAAGCTGTAACTCTTTCAAGGGTTCTTTTATGAAGTCTCCTCATCTAACCTGAACTCACATCTGTCCTTCAAATCACATCAAGCACGGATCTGACATTAAATGTCCCTGGCCTCAGGGAGGAACTGTAACCACTACAAGCTACTGTGGACTAGCCAGATTTGAAAAGAAACCTCAAAAAACACTGCCTTAAAGCAAAGAAATAATCTCAACAAACATTTGTCAAAACAAATGGCCACAAAAAGTTTCAGTTTCAACTTATCAGCATTTCCGAATGAAAACATACTTTGTGGAAATATCCTACCCAGATCTAGCTGATTTTCAGATCATAGGTACAGACTAAAATGAGATAGAAAGCATTTCTGAGGAAAAGTCATCTACAGACAGATGGCTGAGCTGTGACCCAGATTCTCTCTACATCAGTGGAAACCCGAAATAACCCTATGGAGTACAGAAAGATAAAAATGACTCTGGTACTTCAGCTGTGACAGGACTACCAGTTCAAGAATCATAGGCTAGAATTTCTATACTTCTCCATTACTAATGTATGTTTCTTAAAAACTCTGGAGGAAACTTGACTTCCCACACTACATGCAGTCTCAGTGGGGAGGGCATGGAGGTAAAGATGTCAGTGGCAGAATCCATGCGCAAGTCTTGAGCTCTGCCTCCAAATAGCACTTGTATTGAAAAGTTCTATTAAAAAAAGAAGTCTTAATGGACTTTATTTTTCTACTGAAGATTCATTAATTAGTTGAATATAAATGGCCAGCCACCAGTTTTCTAGGTATGTTGACTTAATTTAAGAAAACCAGTGGTGGCAAATTGCTATTAACAGAAGCTGGTGGTCTGACTGGAAAAGTGTGTTCCAGCACGTAGCAGACGCAGAACAGAATGAGTGGTATTACCATTGACCTTAAGCCAGTGTGCTGTGAAGAACTGAAGAAGCTCAGTACTGGAAAGATGGATTTAACTTCACAAGTAAAAGGAAAATCTGCATGTTTCTTGAGTGTATCAATTTTGCTGCTGATCAGTGAGCTGTGAAAAGCATTATCCAAATCAATAATAGATTCATTCATTGTAATACTTGGATGTAGTTTCGCAGCTGTTGACAAAGTTAAACTTCCTTTGATTAATGGAGAAAATAGATACTTCTTGTAAAAAAAATAAAAAAAAAAAGAAAAAAAAGAAAAGAAAAAAAAAAGAAAGAAATAAGAAATCACAAGAATTCCACTGTACAAAATTTAAAATAAAAAAAAAACCACAAAACCAACAAAAAAGTAACTCCTCTTCCTCCTCCCAATCTCCTCCAACTCCCTGTCAATCTTCCCAAATGATGGCTTTTGCAGTTGAAAAAAAATGAAGTATAGGTAGCACCTTCTTGCTGTTGCATCCAAGATACCTTCAGCTCTGTTTCTGTGGCTGGGATTGCTCAAGTCCTTAGCAGTATATCACCTATTATTTTTGTTCATGAAGAATAGGCAAGCTGGGTGAGGGGAACATTTCTCTCAGTATGTCATGTTGAAGTTCTTTCATCTTGGGTTGAAGAGCTAAATATTCACTGAAGCAAAAGAGACTGGATAGTAACAAAGAGGACTCAAATATTACCTTGTTCGGACAGCCATAGTAGGAGAAAGGCTGACACTCAGCTCTGCTCTGGACCCTAAAAACCACATAGATGCTGGAATGGTAATGTAGTTCCAAATTCTGGTGGCTCAGATGTCTACTCATGAACAAGTTTCTAAGCTTCTTACACAACCAATAATGTCTAGAGAGAAATTTCAGTCACCCTGAAGAAGGTGGCAAGATCCTCTGCAGAAAGCCACTGCATCTTGTTCTATATGTCCAGTATCGCAGATGATTGCCCTACTTTTTTCTCACCTTACAGTCAAAGAGGAGCTAACACCACTTCCTGTTCCTTGTGCTTTCATAGAGATTAGCTTGATATGTATGATCAGAAAACACCCACCCAACTAGGTCAGGAAGCAAAATAAGCTACAAGCACCCTAGTTTGTGGATATCCAGGAGGCCCCAGCTGCAGTTAGCCTCAAAGGTGTTAGAATTTTGGGGGAAGTGAGAAACACGTTAAAATTGAGAAGACTTGAGACTAGATTTTCTGCAGTATGGACTGTTAGGGAGAGGCGAAAAGAGAAATGGAGAAGTCAGATGACCAGACCATGTAACACAGTCTGTTATGCAACCACAAACTTCTCAAATGCAATGCTTGAAGTCACAAACAAACAGCATTAAATTTGTTTATACACTTGTATCCTGATGAGTTTTTAAATTTTTGGTCACATTTTCTGAAAGATGAACTGCATTTTGCTGTTCCTTCCAAAACTTTTAACCCTTGTATGAGGTATTTGAAATGATAAATGCTACATGTAAAAGGAAATTATTCGATTTTATTAAATAATCCAAATACAACAATACATGCCACATCAAAAGAACATTTAATTTTAAAGGTTTACAAGCATCTATTTATCATTTGCTTTTATAGATTTTTTAACAATTGCACCCATTGTTTTATAACAATTTGCACCAATCCACCAAAATAAAGCTATATTCCCCATTGCATCTTATACTGTCACATTCTTTTTTTAATGTATGTTGCCAGGTAAATACCTCTTTATTAATAAAATGATGTACATCTGTTTTCATAAACATTTACAACCCATGGAAGATCTACAGAGGGTAAATTATATTAAATTGCTCTTTTGTAAGACCTTTAATTTTTTTCTTGTAAGTTTACAAGTATGCTTATAACCCCATGAAACAATAATCAGTGCATGACAAATGTGTATCTTCTTATAGATATGTAAAACAAAAAAGAATATCAGAAATGAGAAATAAAACTACTGTCCTCACAATGTTTCTTCATAATCCAAGTCAAAGGGCTATTTTCAGCTCAGCTCCACCTTCACACTTGCTAGACCTTCAATAGAAAGTACTAACAATGGAGTAATGTCTTTACTACTTTAATTCTCTCTGTAGAGGTAGAGAGGGTAAAAATCACTGCCACATTAAAACCATTGGGAAAGCGTGAACTGATGTCATTTAGGGGTAGAATCTTAAGGGTCTTTGGCAATATTAAAAAAAAAAAAATTAAGCCTGGTAACAGTATAGGTGTTTATCCGCTCAAAGTTAAGCAAGGAACAGTATAGTCCGGCCCAGTTATAACAGAATCTACTGCAAAATTACTCACTTTGACTGTCTGAACCTCTGTCAGGGACACATCAAAAAGACTTTAGAAAGCTACACAGGAGAACACCTGCAGTCCGTGGGAAGAAGAAACACCTGCTCCACCATGATTACTGAGAAAGGAAGTCAGCATCTTTCAGCGTAAAACAACTCTTCATATCAAAAGTAAAGCAGAAAGACAGTAAGTCATTTGTGTGGAACTAGCGTCAGCACGGACAGAGAAGCACCAGGCTTGAAAGCATTTGCTCTGAAAAAAATCCAAGCCCAAATCATTTGAAAACAACCCTGAAATGGAGGCTTCTATAATGATTTCAACTGAGTCTTTGTAGTATTACAAAGAAAGGTGTAGACTTCAAGCATAAAATTGGGTCAAGCACACAGTAATTTACTCCTTATCTTTACTGATAGTCCTCTGAGCCCCCTCCCCACCCCTTTTTTTTTCTATTTTTATTTTAATCATTCACATAGTAGAACAATTTTAGTGTTATCCATACAGAATCCAAAATTACACACATTTGATCCAGATACGATGGGTATTTTCCCAAGGGTCTTACATTATGGAGTCACTCTTTCCAACTCTAAAATCAACCTCCTTTTGATAAGAAATGCTGCAACTCAGGTGAAACAGCATATGAAGTCCTGAAGAACTGTCTATTAGGAGTAGCTCTTTCAAATCCTCATGGCATGTAGCATGATAGAAAAGTTCTCTTCGTAGACTTTTTTCCTGGGAAAAAAAAACAACAAAGAAACTAAAAATGGCTAGAGTCTTTAAAGACAGTGTAAGTTTTCAGGGATGTAACTTTTCTCCTCCTCAAATCAATATGCACACAGCCCAGCCATTTGCCCCTTGTTGATCTTTTTATAGATCTTATAAGATCTTATGATCTTATGTGAAGATAATTCACATAAGACTAAATATCAATTCCTTACCTAGAAACTTATGACAAGTTTTCAGAAATTGCTATTCTTCTTTGCATCTGGGTGAAAGGTGATTTCTTTCACAAAGAAAGAAAGAACAAGGTAGAGGAATGTTCTTCAAGGAGAGACAAACAGACCAGTAAAATTTTGGTCTCTCTTTTATCTTCTTTTTTTTTAGCCCAGTCATACACTGGAATCTGATGTACTTAAAGAAAGTGAGGAGGAAATTATGACCATAAATGTATTCATTTCTCTGCATGGATTGAACTAATTTTTACAGGTAAAGCTTTATAAACTTCCAATATTTTCAGCACACTTGACAGAACAAAGCAGGAGAAGAATCTATAGCTCTTTAAGGGGAAGAATCTAGTTTTCTGACAGGAATTTAAAATTATATTTTTAAATGGAACTGGTATAGAAAAAGAGGAAAATTATGTGTAATGCATTTGCCATGTGAGAACCAGAATACCCTGAAACTGAGGAAAGTATTCAGAGGAAGTAGTTTAATAGATAAGCCTTTAATTAAAAAGTGGTGATTCCGGTTGCCTGTGAAAATGAAGTACTGGCTGTATGCTCAGTTTTAACATATGTTATGCAACATGTCAACTAATACAGATGAAACTTGTTCTTGCTTCATCAGTTATTACAGTCAGGATATTTTTAAATTGTCCTTAGTACCTGAATGGCTAATGTTTAACTAACTGTTTCATTCTAGGAGGTCCCAGCCACTTCCAACAAAAGATAATAAAAAGCTGTATTTCAGCTTTGCCTTTCCTACCTAACATCTAGAATCTCATTTGCAGTTTTTTCCAGGACAGGTCTATGTAATTTACCTATATAAAAACTTTTCTATATATACATCTGACAACAACAATGACAAAATAAAAATCAAAAAACCTGAGCTGCTGAGCTGCTAGTACTGTGCCTTCAAGGAAACATTGCTAGGACTGATCATCCCTAAAAGCTTTCTTGTTCTAGATTGCTAATGCTTGCAAAAATTATGCCATTTTTAGCTTTCCTTTTTGGTAGCCAAACTTTGGTGCAGATTAGTTGTGACAGGGTAAAGGAAAAAAAAAGGCTAGAATATTTTCGTATGATTATATTTCAAATTTTTCAATATTATAAAGATAGTTACTGTTGTTACTAACTGTAGTGTCAATTTCCAAACTCCCCACAAGTTTTAGACGCCTTCAGTAAATTTAGACTTATACACCTCCATTTCTTGAGGCTTACATGGTGATATCTGTCTGTGCCCAGCAGCACACAAAAGGATATTCTTTAGAACTCATGTCCAACTGCCTTCATTTTGTCACGCTGTAGACAGGTGCTCCATCTGTGGCTGGCTTAACTTTTTAGTGCACAAATGAGGTACGAACTGATACTTCTGCAGCCCAAAGCAAAGAATTTATTCTTGACTGAAGATATATATTAGTGAATTATATAATTAGTGAAAATAACCCTCTGGCTCCTGCAAAGTAGTGACATTGTAATAGAACCAGGGAGAACATAACTTATTTTGTGGAATGTCCTTGAAAACAGCTGTCTCTGCACTGCATCCTGTGCCCTTGGCAGCTCAGATAGTGCTCTTGCAGGGCTGTGCAGGGTATATAAAAAAAGAACATCTACACTGCCTCAGATTAAAGTGTGTTCTAGATCAGCACCTAGTCGCAGGTGGTGGAGGTTCCTAGTGGACCTGACCCTAGTTGTAGCCAAGCTGGTTGGAGCAACATCAGGAGGAGGAACACAAGCCACCATATAGCTCATTTCTGTTGCCTTGCCCTCTTCTGCTTGTGTTGAGCCCTGCTGGGTGGTATCTGTGGACTCCTGGGATGACTGAAGGGTGTGCTGCTAAGCATTGCCTTCTGGTTTATGTCATTCAACATTTCATTCCTGTTATTCAATACTTTTTGGTTTTTGGTCTTTGCTCTCCTTTTCCTCTCTTCTCTCTGTAAGACAGCTGTATTCCTTCCATATGTCTTGTTACAATAGGTGTCAGTTTGTTGCTTAGCCATGCTTTTCATGCACAAACCTACAACCTACAGGAATCCATAGTGTGGGACTTTACACATGTCCAGGGAGTTCATTGCAGTATACACCAAGTCTGTCATCTCTTCTGATGTATCTTTTCAAAGCTCAGATCCCCTCACATGAATCACAAACAGTAGAGACATAAGAAGATCTTTAAGCAAATTACTGTATTAATTTCATGCTTCCTCTTCCTAAGCATTTAAGTTATCTGCCCAAATAGCTGTTCACTGAGTCACATTCCTCCCTCACCATTGTGTTTATCAACTATTTAGGTTACAACGGAAAATCCTTTAAGCATGACCTCGTGTCCTGAGGCCCTAATTCAGCAACACATTTAGGTATGCATCAGCATGAAGCCTTGTTCGGTGTAATACTATCAATTTCTTTGATAACTGCCACACATCTGGTACAAGCAGTTTGCTGGAATAAAACCACAGTACTCTTTGTGTACACAAGTGAATACAGAACCATGTAAGAGAATATATAGACAAGAAAGACACTATTAGTTACTGTGGGAAAGCACACTGTTAAGAACCCCCATATTTATGAATGACTGCCTGCAATTAAAAGTCATTCCCCTGTTACAGGCTTGGGCAGAGATGATTCAATAACACTTCCAGTTGCTGCTGTAAGATCATGGAAAGCCAGAAGACTTATATGAAAAAGGAAACCCAAATACAAACTAATCTAACTATCACAGGAGATTGACTATTGCCAGGAGTTGTGATTCAAATGACAAGAGAGAAAAAGATGAAGCAAAAAAATAAAAGAACATTGACTTCAGTTATATTTTGTATGTCTAAATTAATCTAGCAACTGTCGAAGAAACATAGCATTCAAAAGAGAACGATTCTAGTGAAAATGTAAGAAAATAATCTTGAATCCCTGGACAAAGAATTCTCTTAATTTTTTGCATCAGCAGATTGATACACACGTGCCAAATCTGACAATACTGAAGTGCAGAACACTAGTAAATAATCTACAAAACCTGAAATACTAATTTTAAAAAGGCCCAAAATAATTCCTAGCAAATTAGAGTACCTAGAAAGGCAATGATGAAGATTAGAGTTGCAGCACTGCAGAGTTCAGATTTCTGTTTCACAAGGGCAACATTAGGATCAGTGTGTTAAAATACCCTGACAAAGACTGATGGTCCTATTAACAAGAAAAAGCATTTTAAATTTAAATGTAATTTATCCTTTGCATAGGTTTTAGTCCATATGTGAGTAGGTAAATCAGATTGTCTAAAAATGATAGCTTTCTCACTGTGTGATGTCTTTAAGCAGAAGGAGATTTGTAGTCATCTACCAGGGTAATATGTAAACTTTGGTATACAGCAAAAAACGATACAGATAAGTGATCTTCTACTACTTCTTTCATAAGAAATGCAATTTTCTAAAGACTTTTTTAAAGACTGTAATAAGTAGACACCCTTTGACTGTGTGTTTTAATGTAAATTGTATGGGCTGGTCCTCTGTCACATACTATTTAACTTTTATATTAAGCATCTGGTGATTAGTAAAAAGAGTTGCTTCAGAAAAAGTGTCCTGTTGGCACAAGACAAGATGTAGAATGGGTGTAAGGTCAGAGTGAAATTGTAGGAAGCTGCACAAGTGCACAACTTTGGGGCCTTCTAATAAAATATCCTTTATAAAATCATAGAATGGTTTGGGTTGGAAGGGACCTTAAAGATCATTGAGTTTCAATCCCCCTGCCCTGGGCAGGGACACCTCCCACTAGACCAGGTTGCTCAAAGCTCCATCCAGCCTGGCCTTAAACACCTCCAGGGATGGGGCATCCACAACTCCTCCAGGCAACCTGTTCCAGTGTCTTAGCAACACAAAAAAGTGCAACCAGAACAATGATTAAATAACCAGTGGCACATCTGTACAGGTGCCACCAATCCCAGTTTTGACTGTGAAATAAACCTATATATCTCTTTCCTGCATCTTATCACTTCCCTATATCCCTGGCCTGGTTTTCTAGGACTAAAAAGGATACTGAAAGTTAAAGAAAATACCCAAGAGAGCCACAAAGGCAATGGATACACAGATCAGAAGATCATGGTAGTTCTTGATGATGTTGCTATATCTGTGATAATCTTCCTGGATTTTGCTTAGGAGTAGACTTTCAATTTCCTAAAGTATCCTTTAACATAAATGTGATTTGAAACTGTCTGAAGGACCAATTTGAACCTGATGTCCCCAAAAAGAGAAGGAACATATTTCATATGCAAACAGAGCAGACCTTCCACATGAATTTCTCCATGAGCAATCTGGTTTGTGCACATCACTATTACTCTGTGAATTTACAAAGCAAGCAGGGTTGATCATGGGGCTGCCTTCAAAGTGGCATATCATTCCACATCATCCTAACCTGCTCAGCCAGAATATTTCAAGTACTGAGCAATTTGCCTTATGCTGATATTTAAAGAGATCTATTTAGTTTCTAAAAATGAAGGCTGAAGAAGGATGGACATATTGTAAAAGTGATATTTTGCTTCTCATAAAGCTAAGTACTGAAATATTCTTGAATTTATTAGCCAAAAGGCTTGATTACATCCAGAAAATCTTAGTTTTATCCTGATGAATTCAAATTTCAAATTAAATGTGGTCTTTTTCAATTATCGTTGTTGTTATTAAAGCAAATAATTTGATCCCTTGATATTTACCTTGAGTATCATTAGCCATCTGATACAGAGATCATATAGGGGTAGTCTAGAAAACTCTGTTCAGTTTAGAAGTACATGAGTTGAAGTATTGTCTGCAGCCTCTGCGTTTGACTGCAGCTTTAACTGGACTTCCTTTCAGTGACTAGAGCCAGACAACAGGAATTTTCACATGATGGTTTTAGATCCAAAGTAAATGTATTCTGCAGGGTGTAATGAAAGTCTTGCTTTATTAGGCCTTGTAGAGTCCAAATGGCTTGAAGTAGCTCGTTACAATCAGGAAGTCAGACTAGAAGATCTTGACCAGCTCTGTGAATAGTCAGAAGCCATGACATTGGCTCTATGAACAAATGACCCACATGAAAGGCTGTGCATGTGATTCCAGGGACAGAGAGAGCAGGACAGGTAACAATTTTTCTGGAAGAACAGAAAACCTGGACCAATGGCTCCTGCTGATCTAGACAAAAGAATCAGCACAATTAGCTGCTCTTTTGTTAACAGCACCTAAATTGCCATGAATGTCTTATCCTGTTCCTACATTTTATTTGCTTTTTTTTTTAAAGAGGAGTTAAATAAGCTTCAAAACGTCCAATACAAGATTTAATTGTTGAAAAGGTTTGGTGTTTTCCTTGTTTCATTTTTTTTTTGCCTTAAAAAAAAAAGGGNAAAAAAAGTACGGGGGGGGGGGGGAACAGTTTCAGTTGAAGTGGAAGCTTTCACAGTTACTCACATATCTTTAATGCAGGGTGTAACAAGGCCTTCAGTACCAACTCGCCGAGTACACTCCCTGCTGTGGCATTCTCACTGTCTCAAAATAACTCAGTGTGCAGTGCAGAGATACTAGTCTTTAATTAGAGACCAGAACAGTTTCAACATATGGGTCCAGATTCTATTCAAAGCAACTGTACTATAAGCGCACAATCCACCTTTTGTTGAGTTCAGCAGAAACATAACCTCCTGCCTTCAGTCTGGGTATAATACAATGTTCTTTGAAATCAGTGTAAGTCACAATGAGGAGAATAATCAAGGCCCGGACTATTAACTAAAGCAACTGTTTGTTGATGTTTATAAAAATCCTTTCCTTCACCCCTTAATAACCAGGCTGCAAAGTCTGGAGCCTGGCCCAGTGGTTCTCATTCTGTTCCTACAGGGTTTTCTGTACAACAATGCATGCAGTTAAAAAAAACAACCTGAAACAGTACTGAGGTTTTTGTGTGTGTGCAATCACTATAAATAAAGTTCATTTACAATTTAAAAAAAAGAGTCTGCATAACATTAGAAGTAAGTAGCGTGATGTGAGCTTGAAACATTGTGGGATTTGGGCTGCAGCAAGATTCAGGGTGGATCTGCTGAGAAGAGGGAGCTTTCCCTGCTGCAGGATGCATGGAAGGTCCAGCCACCAGGTTTGGAGATGTAGGTCCCCATTTCCTCCTGCTATCCTTACCTCCTTTCTTCAGCCTTCAACCTCAAATTAAAGTATTTAAGGAAAAGAAAACCAAATTGCTTTTGCTTTGGTTTTCTCTCAGAAAACCAAGTTGCAGGGCGGTTGTTTTATTTTAGGTCTGGCAGTCCGTCAGTTGTCCTTGCTGCCTTGGCCAGGGCATAGTGAACTGATACACAGTCTGATGCTCTGGAAAGGCTAGAGGGCAAGTGACACACAGGGACTGTCTGTCCAACCGTTATGATTAAGACAAATGGAAACATAGCACATACAATTTAACTGGAAAAGAAAGAGTTGGTAAAATAACTAAAAAAAGATTTAGGTGTTTGTTTTCACTTTAACAGGTAAAGAAGCTTAAGGTTTTGACTATTCCCAACAGTCTTCATGGTGCAACGGCAAAGACATTAAAAGCTCCTTTAAACTGGGATGACAGCATGAAATGAAGTTCTTTTCTTTGATAGGACTGCCTGGTTTAAGAGAGTTATCTGGAAAAGAGCTGGTTCCCTGAGAACTGTATCTGTTCAGATTAATAAGGTATTTTAGGGTGTTGTTGTTACATGGCAAGAAATAAACTGTGCTGCCAACTACATGAAGAGAAACACATTTCCCCTGAACAGAAAATGCAATATCCAAATCTATCAGCAATGCTACAATTAGTAGTCCAAATAGTTCACAGAAAATAGGATTTAATGGGCTACTTATTTTTTCATATTTCTATTAACAAATATTGGCTTTGCCTTCCAGACATCCTAGCAATCCTACAGCCACAATGTATGACTTGTTTAATGAAAAACAGTCTTGAACAGATCAGTGTATATAAAAGAGGGTTTCCACAATGAAATGCAGTCCTCACAAACTGTCCTAAATGCAGTCTAACCTCTGGATAGTCAAGGTGTGTCCCTTTAATCTCTTTTTTTCCTCCTATAGCTGCTGTCTTCCTTGAAGATACTTTTTAGATAATTTTTTCCTTTAAAAAAAAAAATACAGAAAGAAAGAAAAGCAAAGAACACATGAATAATCATCTACACTGCAGAAATTCAATTCTACCCTGATAAAAATTTATCTATGCAACAAATGAGTCTATGATACTCCTTGTGCTTTCACAAGACAAAATCCTTCACCTGGAGAGGAGAAAAGAGACTTTTCCCCCCGCTGAATAGCTAAGATTAGAAAACACCTACTACATGAGAGAATTAACTGAGAAGAGCAGCCTGCTGTAAAAGCAAGACAAAAACACAAACAGCAATAGCAAATGTGTGAGGGGAATTTTGTTAATAACTTAAGAGATCAACATCATCTTTAAACGATTCACTGTATCTACACCATTTTTTTTCCTATGATAAGAACTTGCATGCAATTAAAACAAGGCCATGCTTCTGAAAAGCCTTGTAAGGTAAAAAAGGCAGATTTTCCTTGCTCGTGATGATTACCCAGTGAATACACTCAAAGCATCTGAAATGGGAGCCTGCATTTTTCAGCTGTGTTTGTATCTGTTCAGATACTCATCTGTTCCCTTGTGGTGAAAACACAAAATGTACAGTAATATGTAATGTCATCCTTTAGCCACAACAGTCATGGCTCATGCCCAAGTAAAGCATTTCATTTAGTAACAGAGATTGCATTCATTTTCTATACCCCAGTTTGCTATTGAAACTGAACAGTCATCAAGTTTAAGCATCAATTTATCAACCCTTCTTATCCAAAACTCGCTGTAGGAAACGCCGTGCAGCCACCCACGGTGTGATCTGTCAGTGCTACACCACTTAGCCCAGGACATTTCCATCACATCTATATTTGAAGTACCGAGTCTCCTTTTGTCATTTGGTGCACATGAGGCTAAGCAGTAGTTTGACCAGAAGAAGACTTGAGAAGATCAGATTTGACTTGAAAAGGCCAGAAGGAGACTCAGGCTAAAAAGTTCACCCTTGTACTGAACAATGATTTCTCATGAATTATCCTTGAATGGAGTTTCTGCTTAGTTTTAAAAAATGTCCAATCCTTAACCTCAAGTGAGCTCAGTTTGGGTCACTCTGACAAGCCAAAAACAACTCTGACAACAGATACTCCTAACATGCTTCTTCAGAAAAGGAAAACTCCTACTAGGTCTTTACAGGTCGTATGGAAACAGTAAACACCACTCAGATGTGACATGGACAGAGAAGTACCCATACCACAAGAACCACTGCAGCATGCGGTGCAGGGTGCCTTCATTAGTCAACACACCAGTGGACAAGAGACCATCTTAAAGATTAATACTTCAAGTGACAAAGGAAGATTTTTAGATGTTCTTGTGGTCAACACCACTTTACCTACTTGGTTTGATGAGTGCTTTGCAGTGCAGCAAGGTGGCATTTATGCCTTGCACCACTTGTTACCTCTTACAGTCTGACGACTAAGCCAGTGGGGGACATGGCAAGAAGGGAACAAAATCTAGCACAGGGTAGTGGCTCCCAGGATTTTGCTGTTATCAAGAGTTAAGGAATTTGTACTTAGAACTCATATGTTTCCATTTGTTAGAAGTTTTCTGTACTAAAGTTCAAATTTTAATGAATATAAGCAATGAAGCAATTTAACTGGAACAGGCTGTATTTTGTTTGATAATGTGAGATATTCTCTACACACTGCAGAATGCTACTAGATCTTTAACTTAATGCAATATTTTTTTTTCCATTATAGTGAAATGGAAATCTTAGGAGTATATAATCTGTTTTCAAAGAACCCTTCAAGTCTTTATAAGTTTCTCTCAACTGAACCTTTTACGGTTCACTTGTCATCAGTTTGTTCCTGCTGTGAGTGTTTACCATTCCTATAACTGAACTGCCATGCGTGCCTGCATACATCTATATATATGCACGTACACACACCTGCTTCCTCAGTTTTTATTAATGCAGCTGTGTGCGAGTGCATAAAAAGCTATGTCATGCACAGCTTTTAAGAGCACTGTCAAATGTATTGGCTAATGAAGAGCGCAACATATGGTATGTTAATTGTCTCGGAGCTGAGATGAGCAAGCAATGAGGAAACAGATTCAAGCTGACAGTACTGTATTAGTTCTGATATCCCAAAGTACATGGCTTCTTAGCTGGGAATTGTGGATAGCCTGGAAGTGGAAAACAGGCTGCAGGACTCCTTACCTAGAGGCAGTATGGGAATGTGAAACTTCAGCGTAATAACACATGGATCTTATCTCTTATTTAATTTTTAATTGTCCAAGACATTTCTTATCACTTTCTAGAAGTGCAAAAGTAGATATGCATAGATTAAAAATACCATTAATATCCAGGCAATTAGCTGGGAGATGAGGTTTAGCTTCACGCACTACCTAAGAGATTAATCTACGTTCTTCTTCTAACTGAGTGTTTTCCTCTCTATCTCCACTACTAATCTTCTCATCAAGCCCAGAAAGGACCAGCTCGGTATTAATGACACTATAACCTCTACAATCTCCCCAATTATCTATCAGTTCTTATCGGATTCACATCTAGAGAATAGCACTCTATAGCTAAATCCTCTGTGACAGTCACAGAGAGGCTCTTCAGCATCTGAAGGAAAAGGTAAATCTAACAGCATTTAATTCAAAAGCTTTCTGGTTCTAATTCAGACATACTGAGAGTGAGGGTGAATCAACGGTGAAAACAATTTGGAAGCAATTGTTCAGCATGTTGAGACACTTTGCCTGCATGTGCCACTTGCTGTAACTAAAGAGTTTAGCAGCTCTCGCTCCCAGGACTAAAACACTATGACCAATTATTAAAACAAGTGTTTTGCATTGGCATTTCAAATAGAGGATGTGCTTTTTGTAATTGCTTTGCCTAATCAGTGGAATGCTGTCATCACTTATGCCCGCTGGTGCATAAATTTACAAACATCATGCAAATGCACTATTTGTAATAAAACTGACTAATGAACTTTAAAGGCCAATTATTTGTACATGTCTGCTGGCTCAGAGTAATCATGCATCATTCAGATTTACACTTACATACTTGCTGTTGTGCAATTTTAATCACTTGTTAATCTATGGCTCATGATAAGCATCACGAGTAAAGCTATATGTAAAATGGGTTTCTCAGACTGCAAAGGTTTGATATTTCCAAGATTATACAATTAGGATAGAAAACAAAAGAGAATCAGAACCTCTTTCAAAAAAACATACCACAATTCAAATGACAGGCAGTGCCCAAAGTCCAAGAGCTAGGCGGTAACCACAACTGCAGGACTCCAGTGGGTGCCTGTCCCCTGGACAAGCTGGGCCATTGCTTCAAGGGTTCCTCCTACTGTGATGGATCTGCACCAGACCTATGCATCTGCATAAGGAAGCAGACTGTTTTGTTGATTTTGCTAACGGACTGACAACAGACTGTTGAGAGTGGATTTCTGACAAACTCACCAGGCACTTCATTTCTACCAAACAGTTTTTCCAAGTATCTGAGTCTGGCATCTTTTTATTTAAACATTTGTTTTCCTGATGTGGCTCCTAGAAAGAGGTTTCAGATAGATTGACATCCTGTTGGCTCACTTCCACATCTGAGGATTCTTTTTCTGCATTAACTTTTCTTGCTTGTCTTTATCATCTGTCACTTGTCTCTGTCTTTTCCCAACCAAATTGGCACTATCTTAGTTGTTGTGATAACAAAAGGCTATGATAACATAATTAAATACATAAAGTAATTATCATCTGGAACTAAGGGCTGTCTGCTGGCCAGACAAAGATGGCTTGTATTCAAAGCAAGTTCTCTGCTCTCACCGGTTGTAGACTGGGGGAAACCTGCTGGCCAGACTGGAATTACTGTCAATGATTTACACCAGCAGAGAAGTGGAGTGAACCCCCTAGGGGCTACTTGTGACTCTGTCACTGACCTTGAATTAGTCCCTTGACTTCTCTACGCTTCATCTTACCTACTGCAATGCTTAACTGTCTAGAGTGCAGATTTAGAAGTTTAATTAATCTTTGCAAATATGTTTAAATCCCTCAATATGAGGCTGTTCAATTTCTGCTTTCTTTTCTAATGTCCCCTATGCAGAAAATAATAAGTAAAAGATGTAAACTCTTAGAAGAAACTCTTAAACACTGAGAAAAAAGCTGCTCCGCTACCCACTTCACTTGGCGTTCACCATCCCTCTGCCAAAAATGAGAATGTAGGCCTGCTCCTGCTGAGGATGCTGTTTCTGCAGTGACTGGAGTGATGGTGAGAGCTTGTCACGTACCTGATGCTGCATGTAGTGACACTGAAGCCCCCAGGAAATTCTTCAAAAGAGCAGTTTGCTAATGTCACCACTAAAAACTCTCATTAGAAAAATCATTGCTAAGAGTAAATGCCTTCTGTCTTTATACCCCCCCTTTCTGTCTCCTCAGAGCCTGGTATTTCCACTGGGAGCCAGGGAAGTGCAAGAACCTGTCATGTTGTCATAATAGAAAGAATTAAAAGAACTTGCTAGCTCTGGGAAGTGTTAAGTCCTTCTGTATTTTTTCTTTTTTCTTTTAACTTGTAAAGAAAATGATAACATTTCTCCACAGGAAATCCAGGAAGTTAAGGATTGGAGGGTGGAAAGCTATGGGAATAAACGTCACAGGTTCATTAGGGACAAATACTGGGAGCTAGAAAAGAACTGGTGAAAAAGCAATTGAGCCTTTTCAGAACTTGCCTTTTCCCAGGCAAGTGGAAAAACCATGCATCGGTAAAATACATGAGATAAGGGACATTTCATTAAATTAGTTCTTATGTGACTCATTGGGGATCAAACTGTGCCAGCCTTTACATTGACAATTGCTTTGGTGAAACAAGGAGAGTTTTAGGAGGTGAAGGTGGAGGGATATTGCATATGGACAACTCTTCTCCAGGTAGCAAGGCCAGCCCAGGTCCTCTAAATCCAGCGCCTCCTTCCCAGATCTCTCCTCTTTCAGCCCACTAAGTGATTCCTGTCTGTTCTTAAAACTCATTTCTCTCCTATTTTATTCAACATCAGTGCAAAGGAACTCAAGGAGACTGAGTGACACTTCAAATTAAAATACCAGCAGTGCCTTGACAACCGACAGCCCTGTATTTCCTTACATCTAACCACAGCAGAACTGTCTTACAGTATGCTGCTTATAGCTTCAACGTCCTGAGAAAATGCTGATAGAGTTGCCCTCAGGCAAGAGAGAGGTTCGAGCAAGTAAGGACTGGAAACTTTTGAGAACTTTATTCAGCTGTGACCTTATTTTCTATTGATCCCACCAGGTCACATATTTTAATTCTGTCTGAGCATAAATTCCATTTCTGAAGGGTACCATAGTTCCCACTACTGCAGGAATGGTCTCTGCAGATCACTGCCTTCTCTAAATCTCTCTGGAAAGGTTAAACATTGCTGCTCGAATCTTTTCAAGGTCTTTCATCCAACCACTACATAACAGTTGAATCAACAGAGTCCAAAATAAAACACAATGCATGTGTTTTAAAACCAACTGCTAGCTCTCCCAAAGGCCAGGTGATTTCCTTCCTCACCAGATCTTCCTGTTTCTGGTAGTTACTTCCCACTTTTTCTAGATACAGTTTTATTAAGTAAAAGAAATATCAGCTCACATCTAACAGCTCCCTTCCCTCAGATCTTTTCCCCATGAGCTTTCTCCAGCTGAACAGCAGATTCTTAAAATCATCTGATTTTTGGTTGTGAGTTAATCCACTCAGACATGGTCTACACCTATGTTTAAAGGGACTTCAGAGAGGGCTTGTTGATGCTAAAATTAAGGAAAAAGCATACTCTTCCATTACGAGTCCTACATCTGGCTAACAGATGATGCCCTGCCTTAGAGAGCTGACCTGCTGGAAGTGGTCCCTCTGTTAGTGATGCTGTGGTGGGTCTTTTGGCTGGATTTACAAGAAGGTTTGTCCTCAAGAAAGCACCCAAAAGGACATCTGGATACTACAGGTATGTTTCATGAGACCACAAACAACCCTTGAAGAACTGAAACATGGGAAAATCATAGGCACGAAGCAAAATAAATTACAAGACTTGGAAAAAAGAGTCATCTCTGGTTGCCTGAAGGAAAGCTTCTCTCCAGTCTTTACTCCATCTGTCAACTTCCAGTAGTTTCCAAAGTTGCAATAAACTACCCAGTCCCTTCCTGGTCCATAGGAGTGGGATCTCTCTGTCACCTCTGCAGTGTAGACTATGCTCCCTGCCCTTCTCAAGAATCTTCTTTTGCACTGCAGGCAGGTACAAGGACAGAGACATTCCCCACTGCTGTAGGCTTCTCCCTGCTGAGTGGGTTCCGATGCATTTGGTTAGTGAGCCCCTATTGCAGAGATCTTGCCTGGCCCAGAATGGCCTTCCAGGCCACAGCAAGAAAGCAGCTTTCCTGCCTGCTGCCTGGCTGCAGCCGTATGGCTGAACCAACAGATAGTAATGAATGTAAGCAGGCAAATAAAAGTGATGCCATCCATCTGTAAACCACGATTACAATTTAATTTACTAAGGAAATAAGCTGAGGAAAAAGCAGTTCCTAATGGATTGGAAGTGAGCAGACCTTGTGCAATGGTGGAGGCTGGTGGCTGCACAGCATCACTCTGGTCCACAGCAGTTCCCCAGGGAACACGACAGCACAGCGATACTCCTGGTTCCAGAGCTCCTTTGCAAATCAGCACTTTTATTTCTCCCTCTCTTTTTCTGCCTTATCCAAAGGCATGATTTAGAGCAGCTCCCATTTCAAAGGCAGAAGCAGTACCAATAGGAAGTGAACAACATTATCAATCCTTTCAGCTCTCACAGGGAAGTTTCAGGGTACATCTTCCTTCACCTCCAGGGAATCTGGGTTCTGGGGCAGTAAACCCCATAATCCCCATAATTCCTTAACCTAAGCAACCCAAATCTCCAGGGGAAAAGAACCAGAGAACAAACAAGTAAATCTTTTGTATAACCAGTATATAAAGTGTTCTAATAAAGAACACCATTTTATTTCTGTTATTATTGAGCTCAGCCTTATACAAACAGAACCATCTTTTTATTTTAGATTCTTGCACTTCTAATGTTTGTTCTGGTTATACACTATGATCTAAGCTCTCTCTGTTACATATTTGGAGCCAGATTCCCATTTCTTACACAGTGTCTGACTTTCCACCAGGGATCCATTATGGTTTGGGGTAATCCTTCTCCCAACACACAGCTATACCGCAGCCTCCCAGTGGCAATAACAAGCCAAGGCAGCGCACACACTATTTCCACTAACCACTGTCTATGTGACTTATAAACAACAGTAGCACTAACATTTCCTCCCTTACTATTTGAAAATACATCCTTTTCCTCAGTGCTATCAACAGAACTCAACATAAACTTAAGTATGTGCCAATAGCATGTCAGCAGCTGCTGCATTTAGCAGAAACAAGAATGATGCTTCTGATGTTATTTTTTTTCTAACTTCAGGAAACAGTTTTTAAGTAATTTTTGGCATCCAGAAACAATATACAGACATGAATAAATATAATGAGGGGTTTATGTTTGCTTCTTGTTAAAGTAGCTATTTTTCTGTTGCACTGGGAGGAAAGTTAGTTTACTATTCTGCTTAGTAGTTTTCTTAAGGTTCACTCATTTCAGCTTCTGAGTATAAGTATTTAAAATACCAAATTTACACCTTTGTTGTTGTTCTTATGAAGATACATGCATCAACTTCCTGAAGGTGTGAACAGCTTATCTATTTTGTGGCTGTTACCACATTGGACTTACATTTGGACATTGATTCATGGGATATAAATATGGGTAAAAATAAGGGATAAAAATATGTGTAAAATTTTATTTTACTTTTCCTTTTAAAAAAGTAACACACAGAGCAATAATAATGCACTTTTCAATAGAGATTTTTATAAGCCAGTAATTTTCCTTTTAAAAGCAGCTTTCCAGTTCCCATCTTGCACAAGTGTTTATTTCATCAAAAGAGCCCATCAGCCTTTCAATGAAAAACAAAACACTTGGGTATTCTACAAACTATAGAATGATTCAAGAAGTACTTCTGCCAGCCTTGTGTAGATTTTGGAGTGTATCAAGAAGGTACTTGTTGGACTGAGCCACAGTGGTCTGCTCAGATATACTGTCTTAGACTTTAATGACTTCTGTGTGGAAGAGCAGAATAAGGAAACAGCCCTTATCCCTTTTCTAAACCATAAAGTTTTAAAACTTCCTTCTCTTTGTTTAGTAAGACTGGTAGAAGGATGCCTCTATAGGATGTGCTGGGAGTATATCAGTGACATCTGCATACAGCAGTGCTGAATAGAAAAACAACTCTCTGTCTTTCTCAAACTTCCAAATATATTTTTTTTAAAATATTCTGATTTAGGCTAGACCAAAAAAAATAGTTCTGTACAATTTTTACTCAAAGAAAGAGGTCCCAGGATGGCAAATACTCAATTGAGTGAAGTATTTTATAGGACACAGGAGCCCAGCTTCAAATTTCCCTTTGGATTCATCAATCTTGTTCTTCTATATCTCAGGAAATGGTCTTTACACTGGTTAATCATATTCAAGAGTCTCACTTCCTAAAATTTCATCCAGAAATACTATCCCAAACCTGGCACACATCTCCTGATGACTTACACCCCTATTGCTATGTTCTTGAGGAGAGTTTCAATGTCAGTGAATTATTTATTAAGAAAATTGGTTTAAAAAAAAGTTGCTGGCAAATCTACTGGTGTGGTTGTACACATTCAGCCATGAATGAATAACCCTGTTCAAGATCATCCAAACTCAGGAAAATCTCTTTTTCCACACAGGCACATGCCAATGCAGTACAGTCCTTCTCCCAGCTGACAAGCTAATTCTAGGTCTTCTCAGCTGGACAGACTGCTACTGGGCTCTGCAGTTTCCTTATCTAAACCCTAAGCTTCTGCCTCTTACCCCCCATTTCAACACTACTTGTCAGAACAGCAAATTTTCTTTAATTCCATAGCTGGGCCAGTTGTGATCTGTTCTTTGACAAGCCTTCCAGACTTTGCAGAGCCTGAAGCTCCGTGTTATGTGTTTTGGATAGACTACTGGTATTTACCTGTAATACAGAAGAGCTCCAAAACTTGGAGCTGGATTTTTTTGATATCTTGAATTTCTTCTTATGTGTATAATTTTTAAAGAAGAGAACATAACATGAAGTCTTTGGGAAATTTTATTCAGCATTACATTAAAACCCATGTGTAAAGCAAGGCTGTGCAGCAGTCAGGAAATTCCACCTCACAGATCATGTTTCTCTTGCTCAGAGTTGCTCTGCAGAGCCAGCAAGGGAGCTCCAGCTATGGATGCCCAGGTTTCAGGTAAGCAAGGAGTGTGCAAGTGGAGAGAAGTGCCGAGAGAGCAGAACAGAGGTAGTGGTCTCACAAATCCTTCACTGAGGGCAGCTGTGCAGTCCAGAGCTGCTTTGCTGGCAGGGTGGGCAGCAGCCTATCACCCTCTGGGCTGGGGTCTGGCCACACACCCCATCACATCACATACATGCTCACTCTCCTTGCAACATTTTTTGGCTAAATGCAATTGCACAAAATTACAGCTGAACTTTTTACAGTGTTAAGAAAAAAAGGAAGAGGGAGGTCAACCTATTGATTTTTTCATGATCCTGACCATTTAGGAGAAGGAGCAGTGGGAAGTTTATTTCTCTCCCCTCCCTTTAAAGTTCAGTCTTTAAATTACTGTTCTAGTAAGTTTGTTTTGGTTCTCTCCTCAAGGTGAGACACTGCAGTAAATTTCCACTCTAAAAGTCTTATAACACATGAAGTTCAGTAGTGTACTGTGCAGACCTTTGCTGAGTGTAGCCAACTCACAGCAATAAACTCTTTTGCCTTGGCAAATTCTGCATCTTTGTAGGAGAAATATTGCCAGGACCTACTAAAAGGAACTGGATTTAAAAGAAAAAAAAAAAAAAAAGGGAGAGTGAGAGACAGCGTTGAATGTGAGCAAAATACATGTAACTTGAAGTGTTAAAAAGTCAGGTAATTTAAATATTCATTTTTTTGTATCTAGGCAATCATATAAGAACAAATTTCACAACCTTTGAGATCAATATTGAGTGAAATGAGACACTAGTCTTGATGCTCAAGCGTTGCACTTTGCTTATGTCCCCCCCTCAGGTCACAAAACTGGCAATATCTGAGCTGGCTTAACCTCAGGTTCTGTGTTCAGTCAAGATTTAGCTGGAGCAGGGTGGGCCTCTCTCTTAACTGATGTCACATCCTTCTCTGGCAGGCTTTGCAGTAGTGGCTGTGACAGGTAGCAAAGCTCCATAGGTTGCAGTTAACACCTTATCCCACTTAATCTTGTAAAACAGTTAACTCACAAGCACAGGTATACCAGCAGCAGATGACGATTCCTACTAGTACGGTATCATCACAAAGTTATGAGGGAGAAAACTAGGGAGAAAATCAGCAGATTTAAATAGATTTGGTATAAAGATACAAGTGGTTACTCAAATTGCACACCTCGCATAGGGCAAGGAAGCTGCATAGCACAGGCTGATTGCTCAGTTTCAGAAAAAGGAAGACAAGAAATGAAAGAAGGAAATAAAAGAAGAGGGAGGAAGGAAGACAGGAAGGCAGGAAGGAATTTAAAAAAAAAACAAAAAAAAACAACATACACAAACATACAAGTATATCTGGTAAGTATACCAAAGAAAAAGCATTTCTGAGATTGTCTGTTCTAATCTGTTTCTAAAAGTTTTTATTTTCTGAAGTTCATTTTTTCATTTTTAGCCTTCTGCTATTATTCAAGCTCAGATGCTGCACAAACAATGAATTCTTAGGAGACTACTCAAAAGTCTAACAAAAATATAACAACCCAAACAAATAACGGCTAATAAAAATGAAGTCAGATTCAACTGGCCAAATTCAGTTTGATTATGTCAGTGTAATACTTTGCATTTAAGTTAATGTAGCCAAGTAATAATTGGCTCAGTACCTTTGAAAGTCCTTTGGGATACATTATTAAAAGAGAAAATTAATTGTATGTGAGGACTCAGGTAGAGGTTTAATTTATTAGAAAAGAAAAACACAGAGGCCCTGAACCTGCTGTCCTAAAGGCCAGGACATTCACTTGCTCAAGGAACAATTAAAGTTACTGCATGAACAGGCAAATACAGGAATCGGCTCAGGCAGGCCAGGTGCTGAAGGGACAAAATCTTTAAGCGACCCGTATAGGTTTTTACCATTTGTTATCTGAAAGCTGAGTGACACAGTTCAGCCTTCATGGACAAAAATAAAACTGTTTTGCCTTCAGTTCCACATTTTCTGAAAAACAGTTTGTTTTGCACATTCATATCGACAAACAAACAGCCAGACCTGTTTGCAGAAGATGAGGACCTCTCCTGTATGGACTAGTTCCTTCTACTAATCATTTCTCTGAGGGAAAAAAAAAAGATCTCATACACAATGTACAGATGAGATTGTGTTTCGTCATCTCTGTAGCACTTGTAATCAAGCTTCCAGTCCTTCCTGTTTTGAAGACAGTAATTTGATGCAGCTGTGCTGTTGGCGCGACATAGTGATGTAAATCTGAGCTTGCCTGGTTACTTTGGCCCTTAGCTATAACTGAACTGCACTTTGCTTTTCCAGACCAATTCTAGTTTTTATATAAGCACTTCTGATGAAGACTCGATTAGTAGGTTTTTCAGAGATTACTAGGCTATTCAGAAGAAAAATATCTCCCTAAATTTCCTCTTGCTGTCAGACTTCCTCATCCAGCAGAAACCTGCTCCTCTGAAAAAAATATTAATAAGGAAAGTTGGTGTGGATGCCAAAACCAAAATATTATTGTCAAATATTTACGATGCAAAGGGTATGTAGCAGACTGCATGTGGCATATAGCATTAGCCTAGATTCTTATTACAAATCTATTGAAGGAAACAACATATTGTAGCTGAGTATGGTCACAGAGCTATATTTATGTGTCAGTACGGACTTGGTATGGGACTAATGAAATATCAGTGGCCATTGCTGGAGCTGACAAGTTGAGGGAACTAACACACTCCTTTGGAGTACATTAGTAAGAGGAGTGCCAGACAAACCCATCACTCCTGCTTCCCTGTGTCAGTACTTCATATTGTAAAGAACTGAAGGTGGCAATGTCTAAATGACAGAGAAAAGAGGTAACTCTAAGTGGAACTGCTAGGAGAAGCCAAAGGACTGTGTTTTCTGGGTCCTGAAATGTAACTCTCCTGCCTGCAGTGCAGCTTCTGACTTGATTTGTCATGCAAAGGAAATCCCACTCTGAAGGTGGGGATGCAGTTTTAAAATCCATGATAGGTATATTCAGGTTATTTAAGTCAGTCCCTAGGTATGATTTCAATGCTAGGAGTTTCTTTAAAGATTTTCAGCCAACATTCAGATTGATAATGTTGAAACGCAGCTATCCCTGATTTCTTTTTAAAGAACTCTCTCATGTACCTGGGTTAAAAGCATAAACTTTGCAAAAATACTGTGGTCAGCAATTAAACAAAGCCCCATCCAACCTGGCCTTAAACACCTCCAGGGATGGGGCATCCACAACTTCTCTGGGCAACCTGTTCCAGTGCCTCACCACCCTCACAGGAAAGAATTTATTCCTACTATCTAATCTAAATCTTCCCTCTTCCAATTTAAAACCATTATCCCTTGTCCTATCACTACACTTCCTGACAGAGTCCCTCTCCAGCTCTCTTGTAGGTTCCCTTCACATACCTTCTCTTCTCCAGATGGAACAGCCACTCTTGCTCAACCTGTCATCCAGTCATGTCCTTGACATTTACTGTGGTTGTTATGAGTTAGGTTCTTCAGGAGGCTGCAGAGCTCAGGAAGAATGAGGACCCACATCACTGCATCTTAGTCCTCCCATCATGTTACAGCCCCTGAGGTTCTTGGCACTGAGGCTGAGAAGCTGAGAAAGCCACTCCTTGCTCAAATTTCCAAGGGCCAGGCTCCACTCAGAGATCTGGCCCAAGTGATTTAAGAAGACAGTTCCTTGACAGCACCCAGGGAACTGGTTTCCAACTGGTATGACATGGGCTACTACTGCTTTTCCCACAAATGAGTGGGGCCTCCAGCTTCTGAATGGTTGCATGCCCTATTGGCTGGAGCAGTAGAGGAAATTCACCTTCCTTTTTCTTGCTTTAATTTTTTGTGGTTTTGATTTATTTCTTTTTATGGGAGAGATATTGTGCAATGTTGGGCAGTAGCTTCCTAGCTATGTCACTGTTCTTGCCAGTTAACATTATTAAGGCTGCTGTTAACTTCTTCCCTCTGTCACACATTCCTGCCTCTTTCCAAGGTGAGTGGGGGGTGGAGGTTTCCCCAAGGAGCCAGTATTGGTGCCATGCGGAGCCGTGGGAGCCACGCTAGCACTGCACTGGAGTATTTCAGTGGGGACCATTCACATCAGGCAGCTGCTCCATCATCCAGCTACATGCCTCTCAAACATCTCCTGTGCAGCCAAAAATATACTTATGGATCAATTCAGTTCCCACTGAGTTTGATGGAATGTTTTTCATTGATTTCTAATGAGATTTGGATGTCAAACATTTCTGCACAGAAAGCTTGTCTCTAGCCTATGGGGAGGAGAGCTAGTATGGGGTTTCTCCTTTTCACATAGTTCTATTTCCCCAGATCTTGAAAATAAGTGATTATGTGGCCTGCACAGCAAAGGGGACCCGCCAGTCCATAGACTTCAACATTGGCAGTGTCGGCTCCCCGGTGCTGTGACTGTAGCTATTCAGTATTATAACATTCAAAATAATTATACCTTTGAAATACTTCATTTGAAGTTGCAATGACTTTCTTTCATGAACTGTTTCTAATTATTGTACTTCAAGTGACAAATTAAATGTCATTTGAAGCAATTATACCAAATACTCAAAAAAATTATACATAGGTATGTCAATTAATATAATTAAGTCAAAAGTTACATTTCACAGCTGATTCAGCTTTTCCATTACAGCCTTGAAATTGCTCATGAGTTGAAAGTAACATTTGAACAAACCTCTTGCAAACCTGAACACTAAAGGACTTATTTATTTTTATGCATTTATTAGGCAAGTTGGGAAAAGCATGAGTGATCCTACATGAATAAGAAGGAATAATATAGCATTCTTTTTCAGAAGCTGGTTTTTTCCCCATTTAGCTTCAATAATTTTGTTTGTCAAAGCTCTATAAAGGAACTCGTTGTTCCTGAGCCTCCACTCTTGTTTCGTGGAAAAAGCAAACAAACATATTCTAAGGGGATTTATATGTTAGTTTTGGTTTCACAACGGATATAGTGTAGAGATTCAAGTGAGGCAACAGCATGCTAACTTGTTCCTTTCTAAATAACCCCTGAAACACTGCTACCCTTTCTTGAACCACTTGATTAGTGAGAACCTGGGGTCAGTAGTCTTTTCTTCCTTAGAAAGAAAAACAGGTTGTGAAGCCTGACACCAGCGATGTACAAAGCTCTCCTCCTCTGAACACAGGCAGACCAAGGGAGTCCACCTTCTTCCTTTATTGCTCTGAGAGTCCACTGTGTACTTCAGTGTGCTTCTCGATCTTGTATTTAACGCTTCTCAGACTTGTTTTTTTGGCTGTCACAGAAACTGCCTAGTTCACTTGGTTCAGCATTTGTGCAACCTTGCCGTATTCTTGTGTTTTGGCTGACATCACCTGGAAGAATTACATGACCTGTATTGAACACAAGATGGACTGAGTGGTCTGGGCTTTAACACATTGAGAGCCCCCAAACCATTTTTGCACAGTTACAATTGTTCAATGTATTGTTCAATGTTACTCATAGAGAGCAGCCAATACTACCCAGGGGGCTGCTGTGCCTGTGGTGCAAAGGTACGGGAGAGAAGCCTTGATACTGCACAGCGAGGGCATGAGCTGCCAGCAGGGAAATGCACATCAGCAGACAGCCCTTCTCAGTCACCTGGGAAACAGTATTACAATCACTGGAAATGGCACAGGTCCCTGAAAACAACACTAAAGGACTTTGCTGGCACAGGTAATTTTCTTCCAGTAGTTTGGTTTTTTTTTACAGCACTTTCAATTAACAAGATAGAATCAACAATGGTGACACCAAATATAATCCTGTGACCTTTTCAAACCTCCTATGATTTCTAAGCTTTTCTTACACTATAATAATGCACCTGTGTCCAAAAAGCCTATCAACAGCTCTGAGAAAAAGTACTGCACGTTAACAAAATTAAAGAGAGGGAACATGAGCCATAGATAGAATCTAGAGTTCTTGAAAGGTGCTGAAATTACAGCACAAGAGACAGGTGGTACTCATTTATTCACAGATCAAATTCCATGTGTTTTGTCTTCTTTCCTTGCTGGTCAATTTCCGTAATCAAAAATAAAAATCATTTAAAAGGAATGTATATTTTGCTCTTGCTCTCATATGAAACCATTATTCCCACATGCTCTGTTAAAGGATGAGTTGCAGTGTTTGATCTATGGCTCGTAGCCCAATGTGGGATGCAGGTGCTGAGATACCATAATAATGACAGTCATGGTGCAAATACCCCAACAGATAAATACTCACAATGGGAAAACCAGAGACAAAATGAATGTTTCAGAAAACTAGCAGTGCAAGAAGCTGTGAAAGACCAAGGATTAATTACTGTGACATATACAACATTAATAGCCAGAGTTTCATGTTGCCACAGCAGTGAACAGTTTAAAAAAAAAAAAATATAAACACATTTTTTAAATGTGCATGTCTGAAAAAAGAATTCATCTAGGTGTAAAATGAGAAATCTATGCCCTTTGAAATGATAATGAAGAAATGTGCATGCATTTGGCTTTTCTGGAAAGCTAGTTCTACTTGCAGTCAATTTTGAATTGTGCAAAGAAGGGAGGTCAAAAGACCCTTCTTCAAACAATCTGTTCAATGAATGATGATAAACCTTAGTGACTGCCATATATGCTGAATAATATGTGAACAGCTGAGAGATTCACACTGGAAAAAGTGGAATGTGACACCTGTGTTTATTTTATTAAAATATTAAAATATTCAAGCTATCCAAATATCAAAAACAGAAAATAGAGCCATGTTATAACCAGGAAAAAAAATAAAGCTTTAGAAAAAGATTTCTGAAACACAAAGGTATTGATATGCAAATTAGCATACTTTCATTAACAGGCAACTAGGATAAAGATTTTGTAGTTAGTCTCTTGAGACTAACAGCATGTTCAGCTACCCGTATTTCTCTGTATGATTTGTCTCTGCTACTTAGAATTTAAAAAAAAAAAAAAAACCCAAACAAAAATAACACCTCAGAAAGCAATGTTTCTAATAGGAGTGTCACAAAAATTAGCTTAAAAGATATTTTTTCATTAAAAATTAGAAAGCAATAAAGGGCAGATTTTTAAAAGGTATTTTGAAATGCAGTTGCCCTTAAACACCTTGCACTGGTCCTGTAAATGTTTGCTTCACTTCAATAAAACAGTAAGAAAATCTTTTGAAGGAGCTTTGGATTCTGTGGATTTAGGGCCTCAACTTCATTTGGGCTAATAATACCCCAGTGAAGACAAGTAATGAAATCAGCAGCAGAAAAGTGTTGGCATTCATGATACTGCACTCATCACTTGACAGTCTAGGGAGATGTCAAGTGCTTCTGTGTTTATAATGAAATGTCTTTTTATTATCATGCCATTGTTTCAGTTCCAACTGAATGGCAAATGGTGTGTCTAGAATTTATATATATATATATATATATTGTGCATTTTTTAATTGACAGTACACTGTTTTGGTGGATAGAAACTTGGGAAAATAGCTCACCTCTGACAATGAACACCCAGAAAGCTGGGGCATGACTTTGCTGAGTTATATATTCAGTTGCTCTGATAGTAGACACAAAAATCAATTTAAAAATTTAAATAGATACATCAGCCTCCCTACTCCATTTTTCCCCCATAATGTAAGAGTAGTAGAACACGTTTTAGCATTCACCGTCTTTTTCATCTCCACCAACATAAGGCTTTCTTTAGCCTAACTCCTTAATATTCAAAGTAGGCAAGGGCTTCTGGGCAATATGTTCATGTAATGGGAAGTTCTTTACAGATGTGATATCAGAAAGGTCTAGCAAGCTAATCTTAAGCCGGCTGGAGGAAATAACCTAACTCTCCATGCCTTTTTCTTACTAGACAAGGCATTCACATTTAAATAGTTCTCAGCTGATTTTTGTTTGCCAAGCTCTCTCTACGTTGCTCTGCTGGGACAAAACCAGCCTTGTGTTTGGTGAAACAAGATAAAAACACTTGTCCTTGATCTTCCCCATTATTCTTGCTTCCTACCCAGGTAGGTGTTGTATACATAAAAAATAATTAAATCAAATATATGTGAATGAAATTATAACAGTGACTGGAATTAGCTACAATGTCTGACAGGAGTTGTCCATCTACAAACTGATCCTCTTTTACATAATACTTATTGAGGCATTTTATCAAGTTAGAACATTGTTCCTCCTTGTTGAAAACCCAGTGGACCGAGTTTCATTTGCCCGTCTTCTGTCTTGCTTTAGTGAGACCTGTTAGTTATAGGTTGCTTTATTAATATTTAATTTAGCCTAGAAATAGTCCTATGTGAGAGGACAGATTTCATTGTTCCTATCTAGGACGTAAGTATCTGAAGTGTAGATTGCACAGGAAACTTGTCTATGAAATCAGGGCACATGATTGTGATTGAGAAGCACATCTTTCATGCCAAATTTGATTTTCAGTGATGCCTACATGAGGTGGGTACAATACTGAAAAATGAATCTCTGGAAAATGTTTCACAAACAAGGCTTTCAGTTTTGCAAACATTTTTTATTGGTTAAGTCAAGTGGCCTGTACAATATATTACACTATTACCTGAATAAATTCCTTAATAAGAAGCTTGACTAGCATATGTCATAAATATGTTCTACAGGTTGATTAGTCATGAAAGGAATGTTTAGCCACCTCTCCCTCAGATATCCTATTTATAAAACACATCAAATATGTACCACAGATAAAGACACCAGTACAAATTTAAGGTTGCTTAACTGGGGCGCTCTGGCAGCTACATGCTTGAGGCTAAGAGTAAACATGCTCCTAAAATTCTTCCTTCTGGTGCTGCTGGAAAGATACACAAAGATTTCTTCCTCAAAAAATAATTTGAGGTATGTTTACCAAACCTCTAACTCATGCATCTGTAAAGTACAAGAAGGTTTTACCAGAGTCTTCACTGCACTTCTCCTGGATGACTGTGTAAGTGAGTAATATTGTACCCTGGGCTCATAATTACCTGGCCAATACTGTTTTGTAGGGCATTTCATTCACTGATATATAAAAAAAACAGGGTATAATGAAATTCTGACGGACCATTACCTATGGCAATATTAATGATTACTTGGACAATGCACAGGCATCAGTAACAATAGTCTTCCCTTGTACCTGTTTTAAATGTTAAGTGCCTTTTCATCCTTATAGTAAACCAAACTGATTTAATATGAGCAAATTTTGTAACAGAAGAACCAAAAAGGTATGTAAATGTAAAAGTCTTATCTTCTGTCAGCCTTAAACAATAATCTATTATCTGAGTTGCTCTGAAATTCTGATTTATTCCAGTTCTTTGCATCCCAATGGATTTTTCAGATATTGATTTGAATATGACTGCACACAATTAAAACAAATTATTTCCCAAGAGTCCATGAAGCTATTTACCATTTTACCTCAACAGCTAGCTGCCATAATTTACCAGTCCAGAGCCTTGCAATTTTTTCATTTGTTAAATGCATTGAAACAATTATTTTTATTTCAGTTGTCAGCTGTGAAGCTGATATATATTTCTTTCTTCCTTGATATTGTGCATTTGTTCTGTTATGTGTTAAATGGCAACTGCCATTCTATATTAAAAACCTTTTCTTCTTTGGCCTTTGAAGTCTACTTTCCCACACAGACTCAACAACAAGTTTCCAAACACTCTTACTTAATTATAAAGACAATCAAGCTAATACTGAGAGTGATTTGAACTGAATATGGGCATAAAGAGAGTAAAATATGGGAATAAAAAAGAAAGAAAACAGGTATAAATCCAACACAGAATGACAGTTTCAGGGCATTTAACCCAAAGCAACTAAGCCATTGCTTTTTAAGTACTCTTAAGTGTTTATCAGCCTTATGAAAGATGAGATGGGACTCAGACCTTTCAAATGATGACTTAGCCTGAGCTTAAAAGATAATTAACTCAAAACCATTCTTTCTAAGCCTTCTGCTTACTAATAGAGTTGGGTGCCTTTGCAAGTCTTCAAAGGGAAAGTGCTTTTTATAAAAGCAGTAAACAGTTATTCACATTTGAAGATCCTGAGTCAAGAAACCTTGGTGTCTCTGTGAGTCAATTGAAAGCTCCTATACAGCAAACAGCAGTAAGCTCAGGATTTCCCAGCAGGAACCCCTGCCTACTGCAGATTCAGACTACCGAGTTGTCTAGACAGTGAGCATGCATCTTACAATGAAAGTTCAAAGGTTCAGAAGAAAGAAAGAGGAGAGATGAGTCCACCTGGCACAAATGGATGACAGGATATTTAGATAGCAATTCTAATCAAATGGAGGAAAGATTTGAAGTTGACATGGAAAGGACTGGGGATAAATATCCATGGAGAATCAAAAGGTAGATTCCTACATGCAGAAATCGAGTAAGAAAGAGAGGAAGTGGGAAACTATAGCAGATGTAATTGAGACAAGAAGAAGAAGAATGGGGAAAATGGAATCATGGAATTGTCAGAGTTAGAAGGGACCTCTAGAGATCATCTAGTCCAACTCCCCTGCAGGATTGCCTAGAGCACATTTGCCTTCATCCAGTCTTCAGGTACCCCTCCTGCTCTCCATGACCTTTCAAAGACGATGGAGACAGGCCCAGCAATAACATCTGCCTGTTCCCTCAGCACTCGTGGGTGCATCCCATCAGGGCCCATGGACTTATGGATGTCCAGTTTGGCCAGGCAGTCTCTAACCCAGTCCTTCTCTGCAGAGGGAAAATCTTCCTCTCTCTAGATCTTCCCCCTTGTCTCCAGGGTCTGGGATTCATGAGGGACAGCTTTAGCAGTGAAGACCAAAGCAAAGAAGGCATTCAGTAGCTCTGTCTTCTCTGTGTCTTCCACCACTAAGGTGCCCACCTCATTCATCAGTGGGCCTACATTTTCCCTAGTCTTTCTTTTTCTATTGATATACTGAAAGAACTTCTTCTTGTTATCTTTAACCATAGTGGCCAAGTTCAGCTCTGCTTGAGCTTTGGCCCTTCTACTTTTCTCCCTGCATAGCTTCACTATATCTTGGTATTGCTTCTAAGTTGCCAGCCCCCTTTTTCCAGAGATCATAAACTTTCTTTTTATTCCTGAGGTCCAGTCAAAGTTCTGTGTTTAGCCAGGCTGATTGTCTTCCCCATTGGCTCATTTTATGGAACCTGGGGATGACCTTCTCCTGTGCTTTTAAGAGTTCCTCCTCGAAGTATGACCAGCCTTCCTGGGAACATATGACCTTCAGGACTGTCTCCCAAGGCACACTCTCAATCATGTTTCTAAACAGGCCAAAGTCTGCCCTTTGGCAGTCATTGAAAGAATAGAAGACTCCATGATTTTATTATCTCTCTGCCCAAGATGACCTCCAATCTTTCTATCCCCCACAAGACCTTCTTTGTTAATAAGCAGGAGATCCAGTAGAGCACTTTCCCTCTTCAGCTCTCTCACCACCTGTGCTAGGAAGTTGTCTTCCACACACTTCAAGAACCTCCAGGACCATTCCCTCTCTGCTGTGTTGTATCACCAGCAAACATCTGGGAAGTTGAAGTCTCCTATGAGAACAAGGGTGACCAATCACGAGACCCCTGCCAGATGTTTATAGAATATTTCATCAACCTTTATATCCTGTTTAGGGCAGTCTGTAGCAAACTCCCACAAAACAAAACCAAATATGTTTATGCACAAATGTCAGGAGTATGAAAGCTAACAGAAAGAACTACAAGCTTTAGAGCATCTATAAAGCTATAATATACATGACACCAAGACTTGGTGATACAGAACACTGAACTATTACAAGAAAACATGGCTTGCTAAATAAATACAGATAGAATAAATGGGAGGAAACACTATGTCATCTAATTAAGATTATATATAGTCACTACGAAGTTCAAGAAGATAAAAGAAGCAGACTTGCTGAAAATCTCTTGGTAAAGACAAATGGTTAAAAAAGAAGACTTATCAAGGTAAATGTCCACCATGGATCATCTAATCAAAAAGCTTCTCTTTTAAGCAGCTAGGGAAAGCATAATTAAGGGTAGTAGCTGGAAGTAATGGGAAACCATGTCAACACTTTTCTATAGGAAAAATAGTATAAAACAAGATAAACCATCCTTTAAACTCTTAGAATATAAAATAAAAACAGAACCAGAGATAAATTCTATTTCAAAGTTGTAAGATCATATCAGAATCACAGTAAGCTCCTGAAAAATAGAGGAAGATCTTGATACTCTGCTTTTTATCCAGAAAAAAATGGAGGCGTTGGCTAGTAGGGAAAGTAAGACTTGCAGTTGCCCCGGTGCATCTTGGGCTACATTCCCATTTATTTTTTTTCTCAAGCTAGGAATAAGCTATATTATTCTTGTTATGTGTACATATAGTGCATGGTTCTCAAATTATATTGAAAGGAAAATATATTGAACTTCAACACCTGTCTCTGTATAGGCTGAATCTCAAAAGCATTGATAAATATGAAAAGTAAATAATGCAACAGTTAACAGTCAATCAATAGACTCATTAAAGTAATCACTGTGTTTAAAAAGGAAAACTTTTGTGGTATTTTTATACTCTGCATGGTCCCCACTGAGAAAGGAAGTATATCTCTGTATATATATATGTACGTATATATAATTTCAGTTCAAGAATTTGGTTCAAGGAACAGGCGGCTTGGAAAATGTGACTATTTCAAATGGTTTGGTACTAACTTTAAACTATCCTGCCGTCTATATGGTTCACGTCTCTGGGCCACTTATGAGACTCCAAAGTTCTCCTTTACTTAACTGCAAAAGCCTAGATACAGACTTGTGAAGGTAGGAAAAGTCCCAGAGGAGAAAGGCAAGCAATATACCTGTCTTCTAAAAAGTGATCATGGTAGGCCTCAGGAATTATAGACTGGTCTAATTTTAAACCCATGAAAATTTTGGAAAAAAATGTTGGAAACTATTGGCAAGTGACCTTGGACATAGCAAAGTGATTAAAGCAACCAATGTGAATTTAGCAAGAGCAGCTCATGCAAGCAGATTTTTTTTTTTAATAAGTTAACTATCCTAACTGGTATGATATAGGGCACAGATGGCATATATCTCAATTTAAGAAGGCTTTTGACATTGTCTTAAGCATTTTCCCCATATATGAGCTAAAGAATTCTGTCCTAAACTTAATCTCTATCAATTACATGGATTTATAATTGAATAAAATAGTTTGGGAAGGTGGGGGGTGTGAGGAGGTCACTGGGTGATCTATTGTGTGCCAGTTCTACTCAATGCTGTCAGCTAGTTTTTGGAAAAAAGAATTCACATATAAAATTTAAGTATCACACCTCTTCCAAAAGAAAAAATCAGGTGAAAAGCCAAAAAAAATATTCAGAATACAAAAAAAAAAAAAAAAAGAAAGAAATTATCTCCACAAATAGCAATTTGAAATTCAGTTAAGACAAGTACAAAAGATTAGTACTTACAATTTTGTACTGTTAGCAGTGTACCAGAAAGATCTGAGACGTGCAACAGCACACAAACTAAACATAAATCATGACTGTCACGGTAAAAAAAAGTATCCTCCTTGAATGCGTTAAGAGAAATGCTGAATGTCAGATATGAGAGAAGTGTCCTATTTGATGTGGTCAGTGATGCCAGGGATGCAGCTGCTGAAATAGTACATCCAGCATTGGACTTTTTTAAATGCATGAAAGTGCAGAGCAGAGACCTCTGAAAGAACAGTGGCAAACAAAAGCTTAGAAAACATGACACAGAAAGCAAAGTAGTGGGAGAGACATCTGAGTCTCAAGAGAAGTCTGATGTGCAACATGGCAGGGAAGATTTCAGCCGTAAAGGAGGCTGACAAGGGGATAGCAATCCCTTATTTTGCATGGCCCTAGAGGAGGGTTGAGAAGATATGTTCAGCAGAGAAAATGAAAGAAATACACTCAGGGAAAAAAATATCCACTTTTTGATAACTGAAACAAGGGCCATGGTAACCTATAGACTCTCCATCACTGGAGACAGACATCTGTCAAAAATTATTTGTGCTTTCTTGTCCTCCTATGTCTTCCTGCCTCAGTGTGAGAAACTGAACTACATGATTTTTCTTTTGAGCTATAGATACCTGAATTTAATCACAGACATGAATGTGAAGCACACTACACTCCAAGGCCTTCAGTTCTCTCCCACTTCAGCTGGGAACCTGGAACAAGGGCTCTGCTCTTCCCTTCTCTTTGTGCCTCTGCTTCTCCTGCCCTTGTATATGAGCAGAGGATGGAGGGCTGTTGCTCACCTACTTTTTTCCCTTGTTTGATGTCTTGGGGTCCCGTTTGGAGGGACCCTTTCAGCCTGAATCTCTATTATTCTTGTTAGAAGTTTGGTTTGAACCCAAATTAACAAGAACTGTGTAGTAACCTCAATGAACGACTGACAATGTCCCACAGTACACTTACTTCCATCTTTACGACACTGTTTGTGATTGTGTGATGGGGAGAACAGTGCATTATTCAATTTTGCTTCAAAAGAAAGAGTGCTACATATTGAGTTATCAATATTTCCTGTCAGAATAAAAGTTTCCTCAGGATGCTTTCTCTTTCTTAGACTTTGTGATCTGCATTTCTTTCTATAAAAGAAAAAAAAGCGCTGCCTAATTGGAACTACTGTGCCAAGCATATCCAGTCTCAGTGGTCTGTAAAAGCCTGGATGTCCTTGAGTCGCATTTACGAACACCTTATCTGCTTAGCTATTTACATTGGCACATTAGCATGAATAAATGGAGTGTGGCTGCAGACTTGTGACGCTGCTCCTGTATGTTCCTTGGTTTATGTTTTAAACATTTGTAGAAGCACTTTCCTTCAGTTTTATTGTCATTAAGCTTTTATGTATAGGTGTGTGTTTGTGTGTATTTGTCCAGCTTTTCCTGCCTTGCTGTTATTTCAGTTTATTAATAATTCAGGCTTTTCAAACTGCCTCGTACTGGATAGATCCCTCCTCCTTTATTTGAGGATGATAAATTAAGCTATTTAAAGAATGACTCATTACAAGTATATATCCTGTTGGTGCCACCACCCTCCTACACATAATAATTATTGAAGTTTGCAATGTGACGCACAGTCAGCACTTTCAAAGCAGGGTATCAGTGCTGGGGGTTGCAGTGCCTGAATACCTTACTGGCACCGGTTACCCATGGCAACTAAAATGATCTATTTGTGGTGATAATGGCTTGTTATTCTGTTTGATACTTTTGCTGTATTCCTTACTGTTTCAATTTCAACAGGAATCTATAGATTTAAAAATTCATTAAAAAAAAAAAATAGGACAGTAACCAAAATTTCACTCTTCGTGTTTTTGCAAATATATAACAGGAGGAAAACATCATCTTGTTGCAGATTTTATCACTGTAACAAACCTCCCTGAGTCTAACCTAATGAAATTAAATGATTCTAACTTGTCTATAAATGTATCCTTTTATTGTTTTTTAGTAAACCATCACCCTGGGGGTTTTGACAAGTGTAAGAAAGTAAGAGAGCACACCATGATTTCTACTTACTTCATGTCTTATTTGCAGATCATCATGATTTCGTATTGTCATTGATATTGTCTTAAGCAAACTATCTCAAAGGTAGGGAAGATACTCGCTTCTAAGCTGTTAACACAAACTCATTTGGATATAACACACAATTTGATTTGTAAGCTAATGAACATAATCCCTGCTACAAGCAGTTGATAATTGGCAAGTATTTTTAATTGGCAATGCTGAACTGCAAATATTTTGGATTGTTCAATCATACTCAGTGTAACCACGATGGTTTTTGGCAGCTTTTTATACTACAGCGTGCTTAAGACCAAAATCTCTCCATTCCCCTCCCTCAACTGTTAGATAACTAATAATGCAAATGAAAGTAAAACTACTTCACGAATACTTTCTTTTTTTTCTTTTTAGCTAATTAACAGCAAGGGCATGACAGCTGGGCAGGACACTGCCTTTCGGATGGGAGAACCATGCTGTCCCACCATTTCTGAGCAGTTGTGCTGGCTGGTGCCAACCCTGCCTGGGGAAAGGCCGCTCTGTCTTCTCCGAGGTGTCTGAGAACTGCAAAAAGACATTTTGATCCCTCCAGCATCTTCCCTCTTTTAAAGATCCATACAAGTGTCATCGTAGATCTAAAGGCTCTTTTCTCAGGGCAGCGTCAACAGTTAGCAATTTTAGGCATATCTGCCCTTGTTTGGTGACTGTACTGCCACTGCATTGCCCACTGATCCAGCCTTAGGTCATTTCTGGTTCCTGTTCAAGAGCAAAAAGATGTCTTTCACATCCAATCTATGCACCACCCAGCCCTTTATCTTTGGAATCAAATGCAATTGAAATCAGAGAAAAATTTTGCTGTATGTTTAGGGTATACTTATGTGACATTAAGATTCATTTTTCCAATTTAGGATCATAGAGCCTAAGGAGAAACATTTGAGGATTTTCTTGTCCAGTTTATTAACAGTATCTCTTTGAAATCGAGGGTATAAATCCTGATGCTCTAAAGCTGGTAAAATTTAGTGAAGAAAATGGGACTTAGTCCAACTGTGATTTAAATAAGGTCCTCAAAATTTGGTCTTATGTCAGAGGAGTTGTTTTCTGTGGGTTGTGGTTAGGGTTGTGGGTTGTGATTACAATTAATTATTTTCTAGCTAGGCTCACCAAGCATTCCCATAGTCCAAACATCCATAGTCCTGAGAAATTTAATCCATCTTTTCACAAGACAACAATGTAAAATTCAGGAAGCTTTCATACTATTATCCCTGAAATAAAAATTATTCTTAGCATGATTTTTAGTTGGGTGTCCCAGAGAAACCAGCTGTTTCCAAGGAGATACAAAGCAAAAAAAAACATCTTCAAGATGTATGGATAAAATACTTTTAGCAGTATGGGATAGAAGTTTGGGTCTCTTTTTTTTGTGAAGATGGGGCAAAAAGGTGATGTTTAGGCCACAATATACCCATATTCATACAATTTCAAGATAAGCCTTTCCCCACACACAAATTCATCATCTTTTATTTAAAATTTATTTGTAAGGATTTAATTCTTTAGTTCTGTGAGAAACTGGAGCAACTTTTCCTCTGTCAATTGTTTCTGTTTCTACTTCAATAAATATAACGTAATGAGTTGAGGAGAATCCTATGCTGTCACTTATGTCAGAACAAAACTCATGGAAAATGGTTCTATTCTGATTTACTATCATTTTACACCAATCTTCTCCTCACTTTGCTCTAGCATGATCAATAGCCTAGTGTACAAGAAAAGCCTTATTATACTAGGCTCTATTCTACCCATTTTAAACCCAGTGCAATGGTAATTTGATTATGCTGAGCCTGAGATCAATCTAAACTCTGCTGCAGAACACAGATCATCAATTTTGATTTCACTGACCAAGCGTCTTCTCTACTGGGAAGCTTTATGAATGATGGACCACATCAATGAATGCTTACTCGGAGAATTGCTCCATATGTTGTAGCACAGAGATGATTCACCACATTCATTCAAGGACTGCTTGAGTGAAGGGAAAGAATGGTTAGATAGTTGGTCATATATCGGAGAGATTTTGTGTATTATAATTTGGTGGCTCACAGGCATGGTATTTCTGTGTACTGGGTATCCCAGTGTAACAGAATGTGGTCACTGATGCCCAAATGACTGGAGGAAACCAGTAGCGCTATCCAGACACTGGGGAATGTAGATTTTAATGTCACCAGCATAAGCTGTGATTCCTATGTCCCAGGCCTTTTTGCTTTGTTTTTAAGTCATCCTCACTACTGTCCCTGGGAAAGTCATGGAAAGCTAGAAAGGAGCTTTGCAGAAAAGGACCTGAGGGTCCTGGTCATAAGTAAGCCAAGGAGGAGTCAGCAGGATACCCTTGCAGCAAACAAGGCCTTCTACATCCTGGGTTTCATCAGCAAGCACAGCCCACAGCTCCAGGGTTGTTATCCTGTCCTTCTATTAACTCTTGAGAAACTACATCTAATTGTGTCCTGTTTGCAGCTCCTTGGGGAAAAAAAAAGTGTTGCCACAGTGGAGCAAAACCAGTGAAAGACCACCAAGCTGGAGAACATAGATTATGAGGAACAGCAGAGGAAACAGGGTTTTCTCAGCTTTAAAGAGATGGCCAAGGGGGATCTTGTTGCTGTCTGCAACAATCTGGTGGGGGCATGCAGAAAAGACAGAGATAGAGGTGCACAATAGGAGAGGCAGAAGTCATTAGCTGGAGCACAGGGAACTCCAACATGATAGAGGGGAAAGTTAGCATGACAGTAGTTAAATATTAGAGCAGATTGCCCAGAGAGGCTGTGGAAATCCATTCTAGGACATACTCACACCTTGGTGATACAAATCCCTGAGTACTCTGCTCTGCTGGACTTGGTACGAGCAGGAGGTGAGACTGGGGGTTCCTCCAAGATCCTTGCCTTTCAACTTATGCAATGCTGCAATTGTCACATATATTGTTCTGTTTTGTTGCAATGTTGATGTGTTTCTTTTTCACCCCAAAAAATTCATTACAACTCAGAGCCTTTCACAAGGCTGCATAACACTGTCTCTCACACAGAATACATTATACTTTCCATTCTTACAGCAATTTGCCTATCTTAGTCTGCATCTGCACTAGGTAACTGAGCAGGTGCAGGCCATGCTCTGTCCCTAAATCCAGCTGCCACACACGGTCCCCAACCAGACTTTAGGCTCTCTTAGCCTCCTGCATTGGCAGATGACCACCATACTTTGGCAGTTTTTGGTCCAGGCTGGCTGCTGAGTCCTGCCTGGGTGTTATTTGGCTGAGTACAAGTTGGCCTGGGCCAAAGCTGTGTGAGAGCTTGAGTTAACAATAATACAAATGCCTGAGTCCCAGCATCTGAACCATAAATAGTGCCAGGGATTTTTTGAAATTTGACTTCTCTGTGTTGGTGTGCAAAGGAGGATAAACTGTCCATTTTACCACCTGAGAGAGAGAGACATCTACTGAAAACAATGCTAAGTAAAAAACAAGTTCACCCACCACACAAAACTGATACAGGTATCCCTGGTAACTTGTTTTCTCTGTGTGTGGTTGTTTGGGGTTTTTTAAGGAAACAGATGTGCATCACTAAGACATTCTCTGTAAATATTGTCCTTTTGAACTTTTTCTTTATCTTGCTTCTCTTTGCTGACTTATGTATGTATGTAATATTGCTTGAATTAGGAACACGGTATTGTTAACATAAAAATTATGTGATTATTCATGTTACTCAAAATACACAGAAAGGGACCTACAGGGAGACATCTGTAGACTAAATGAAGTATACAAAAGGTTATTTCAAGGTTTCTCATACACACAGCTGAAACTGTGTTGCACAAAAGTGAATTCTAGGGGAAAAATATGGAGAATTATGTTACTGAGACATCATTATCTTTCCACATTGCTGGTAAACTGACAGGAGGATGGTAAAGAAGGAAATATAGCAAAGCTCATCATGTTTTGAGAGACATTATTAAATTAGGCTGCAACTTGAGCAATAATTAATTAATGCAATACGGAAGATATAGGGTGGAGACCTCAAAACAACTCAGCATCAGCCTGACTTTGTTCTGATTGAAGTCAAATTGACTTGCTCCCTGTGACGTCAATGGGAGCAGAGCTAGATCAGTACTGAGTACTTCTGACAACTCAATCTTTAATATGCATTGGCCCAAATTGTCAAGAATCATTTGTGGGTTTGGGTGTCCAACATAAAGCACCACAATAAGTTCCTCCTTCTGAAATAGGTGTTCAGCATTAAAATTACCTGGTTCGGTAGAATTCTGGTACCAAAAATCACAAATCAAATTTAAACAGTTAAACCTTAGCAAAGTATTTGCTATAATGTCTCCCAGTATCCGAGATAGACTGAAATTATATTTGTGTTCAGTTCAAGGAACTGAAGTGCTTTGATTTTCAATAGCCTTCAACAATGTATTTTGTTTTGATTCTTTCATTTCTCTCATGGAAAATTACAATTTCTGCAGAAATTGTTTTTTCTTTTGAAGTGATTTTTCTTAGCCAAATTTCCAAGCAGCTCTATTAATTAGACATGCTCAATCACACCAAGGAATATCAACATGTATTACAAGTGCTCTTGAAGTCAACATTATGAGGAACATAGTCAACATAGAGAATAAGTTATTTTTTAAAGCAAGTGTTCTGTTCCTTTCATTGCAGTGACGTTCAATATATATCAGTCACTGATTTCAGAGGCAGATCTGATTCCTTCCCTATGTGTTATCCAGCCAGTATCTCTCTCCCAGTTTCTTCAGAATTACCCTTTCAGTTTTCAGAAAACCCCTCATTTTCACTTTGCACTGCGTTCTCAGCAAGTGTAAATGGACTACTAAGACCATGACCTCTTCTGTGTAAAATAACTTGGGTTTTGTTCTTATTTGGATCCTGTGCTCTAGTGCAGGGTCTCACTGACTTGTCCTGACAGCCACAGCTGTACTGTACCATGCTTCACAGGGGCTTTGAAAAAACCGTACACATCAGCATTTATGTCTCTTTACAAGGTACAGAAAAACCTCTCTTCTAGCCCACCTCCAGACTTCCAGTTCAATGAAAGATTCATCCAAAACTTAAGTCCTCAAGCCATAACTATGAAACAATGGTTATATTAAGCAGTTGATGCCCACTCAATATTGTCCTTTCATGTGAAATACAAGTTTCAAGAGAGGAAAATGCATTTGCAGAGGGGGAGATTCCATTGCTCCTCTGCCTATCTAGCAATAGAAGCTTTTGTCCCATCTACTGAGTTTGTTACCCTTATTGTTAGCTGTATTTCAGCTTTGTTCTTACGTGATAAGAAAACAAGCTACTGATGTGACAACATGTGTCCTAACCCCATGACACTTCTAAATGCAAATCACACAACAGATATTATAGGTGCAAGATTGTCTCTGGATATTTTTGTGGTTCTTACATGGACACACTAAAAGGTTTTTGATCTTTCCAAAAAAGCATCTTTATCTACAAAGCATGTAGCAGCTCAAACAGCAGAGGGTGCTTTGTAAGCAAATACAAAACACTTGATCTAAAATTATTGCTGTAGATAGATCCTGCAGCTGTGTGGATGCTTTACTACCAGTTCTATTCATGAAGTGGCAGATTCAACGGCTCGCTGCTTATTAGAATTGTTTCAGATGCTCCAATAAATCTTGTGTGAAAACCAGACCCTAAAATTCTACATATAGGGGATAAAAAACGTAGATGTTTAATCATGGAGCTCCATGTTTTTAAATAAGGTGAACAGTATGCTATGAAATAATACATTATTCATAGATTCATACTGTTTCAAGAGCTTAATAAAGAATTTGATTAATAGTCCAGGCACATGTCCCACATATTTATACCCTGGTATGCATACAAATGTGATGCATAACATTAGATACTTGTAATATCCCCTTGTCTTTTATGCTTTTTAAGCACTTATGATGCAGAGCAGTTGAGTCAAATTGCAAAAACAAAGCCAAGCACAACCAAATTGTTATCATTCTGCAAAGCGGGTGGGTGGTCATCCTTCACAAGGAGTTCTATTTCACCACCATTGTGGTGATTTGGAACAGTTTTGGGGGAAAAATTGCTTGCATGGCTAGAGCTGCATATTATGAATGAGCTGTGATCATAGACTACCATCTAAAGTATAAAAATGAATCTTCATGCAAAATGGAAAAAAAAAGCTGGTCTGCTCTGCCCACCACAAAAATATTTAATCTTATTGGCAATCTGCTGCCATGTAAGGCATTCAGCCACTCTGCATGAAGAGAAAACAGACTTGCTCCTAGGCAGCCGTGAGCTTTTGAGACAGTTGTGTAGGTATTTGGTAACGGGCTATACATACTAAAGAGAGCTATATGGAACTTGAACTAAAGCTATGTGTTCTCCACAGAAATATGGGGACTGATATTATCCCCAGTGCCATAATAGTTCTGACCTATTTTGGAAATAGATCATAGTTTTGAGGAAACTCTTTTAAGAGAGGGAGATTTTTAGAATGTAAGTTTACAACATCTTACAGTATTTGCTGCTGCCCATTCATCTAGCATTTCCACACTTTGTATACATAGTTGATTAGGTCCTCTTTTTTACAAATCTCCTTTGAGTTAATTCGCATTTTCACCTTTTTCACTTTTCACTCTGTAATATCACCATAGTCTTGTTTCCACTGCATTTCTCTTCCATCAAGGGAATGGGAAGTTCAGCACTGAGCAAAAAACAGATGGCAGTCTTTTCAGGAATGGAGCCATACAGGTGGGAAATGAAGGACAGGGTAAGGGAATCATTACATCTTCAGTTCTACCATTCATTACAGCTCTGCAATTACAGCTTTGAAACTACGGTAACTTTCACCAGCTGAGGATTTCATCCAGAAATTTTTTAAAGAAAAGGTGGAAGAAACTAGATTTCATGCCCACCCATTTCACCTTGTTAAGGTGACAGGAGTGACAGATTTTATATCGAGTAAAAAGCTCGAATGAAAGGAAAAACAGATGTCAAAGACATGGAGAAGCCTGTTTCAAAAGCATCACTAGGGTTGAATCATGTGAATAGAAAAGATTGGAATAGGAGAGAAGAACAAAGGTGCTGAGGCAGAAGTACTATCTGGCACAGTCCTTAGAAGGCAGCAGCGGGCAGATTCGCTCAGGATGTCATTGGGGAAAAACAGTTACTGAGGTAGAAAGAACACCACAGAGTACAGAGAGATCCTGGGAAGTGAGTTCTCTCGCATCCAAACTTTTTAAGCGAAAGTCTTCACTCATAGCCTCACATTCAGATTTCTCTTAAATTTCTGTTTGCAAGATCCATTTCTGCAATTGAATTTCCACTCAATTGCAGCTTCTACCTGTACATGCCATGACCACATTGTGACCCTTAGCTCAAGGACGACTGTTCAGGACTGGAGTGGGGCATGTAGATAATTGTGTTTGACTTCTGTCAGCACTACACCTTCAGCACAATTGATCTGAATTCCCAGCTACATTATATTTTTTTAGAAGTGATAATAAATGCCTTCAAGTCCCTAACGTACGTTATTCCATTGGCTGCTTTTCTCTTTTCAACTTTCTGGTTAAATTTATATTTTGAGAAGTTGATAATCACTGGCTGCAGTATTGCACCAAAAAAATTTTCATGATCCCATTCTTAGCCCTTTCCTTCTTACATTCCAAAATGTCAATGTACCTTGAGGGGTTCATATCTGAGGGCTACAGCTCCTAAGGTCTTTTGAGCTTTGCTGCCCACCAAGATTCTAGGTCCCATTGTAGAGCCATAACACACTCGAAGCAGCATTCCAGGGAAAATAGCTTTCATTTGTATGAAGGGGCCAAAGAAAAAGTAAGGACTAGAGAAGAAAAATTTACTCATTAAATTTTTAAATTAAAGAAAATCAGGATGAGGACTAGATTATAGTGAAAAGAAGAGAAAGGAGTAATGAGGCCTCTTCTGCATTCAACTCTAGAGAATGAGTGATTGAAAAGTAGAAGCAGGAAAAAGTGTTTGTTGTTATAAACAGAAATAAAAAGCAATGTATAGATTTGTCTGGTTCGTAGACAAGTGAAAAAGTGATACATAGTACATCTACATTAAACATGAACAGTCATTACAAAGGCTTGGGGAAGTTTCAAATGTAGACAGCACACCAGAGTAAAATGAGAGGAAAGACCTAGCATTGAACCTATACTGTGATGGTGAAAGGGCATCAAAGGAAGATATTATGAACAAAAAGGACATTGCAGTAAAGAAGATATTATAGCTGTTAAATACTGGCACTGATGAGGAGAAAAAGCAAGGAGAACAGTTAGAGAAATAAACGATAACGTGGATAGTAAAGGGAGGGGGGAAACAGTGGGACATAAAGGCAAAGGAAAATGCTTGTTATGGCAGGAGTCACCAGATGGCATTGTTACATGGTTACTTCGTTAAAGGTTATTTTCCTTGGCATGTAAGGAAGTTTTTGTTTCATGAAAAAAAAATGCTGTGTTTTAACTCTTATAAATGTCTACAGAAGGAGCCAGGAGTCATGGCAAGTGACAGAGCTAAAGACAATGTTAGAGATGGAAAACCTGAAGGAACTCAATAGGAAGTCTTGATTTTAAAGGAGAAAAAAAAAAAAAAAAGTTTACTAGCTCTTTATGCATGACTTTGTTGATCCATGACTGATATATAGACACATGAACTGAGCTAGAAGTAAAACAAATTCCAGTTTTGTTTTGGGTTTTTTTTTAGAGTAGTGAGATAATCTATAAGGTCCTGACAGCTCCTGTCCTTCAGTAGGAAAGAAATCTGATAATATCAGGAAGGACGTAAGGTCTGAAGACAAGAATCAAGTAAATGGAGAAGAAGAGTATGAAGTGGAAAAATAGCAACATTGGAAAAGAACAGGGAAAACATTAGATACAATCAATGGGTAGTGAAGCATATCTGCAAGTCAAGGCAGTCAATAGAACAGCAAATACAGAACAATAGAAAATGTATGATGTACAAAATACCATGTAGAAGTGATATGCAGCCAAAATAAGGTAGGTACAACACTGAAGTATTGTTTTAGTCTGTTCCAAAAGTGCTACCATATTTAGATAACACAAACTGCGCTAGAAATTTTTAAATAACACAAACCACAGGTGAAGGGCATTGCTCGAGGGAGGGAAAGACTTTGAGTAGATGGTGCAAAAAACATCTGTAACACACGCTACTTGCATTGCTGCTGGATGGAAGAATTTTGCTTCTATAATAAAACCAAAACTATTCCAATTGATACCATTTCTCTCTGGTTTTCAAGCCTATTTCAGGGCTTCCAGCTTCCTAAATTCTTGTGTATAGTCCATTGATAGATTTTAATTATGTAAATAAAAAAATAATAATAATAAAAAAGAAAACAAACAAATGGCTTTTAAATGACTGCCTTCCTGCCAGAGAGCAAAATCCCTAATGAAGAAGTCCAAGAGACAGTCTCTGAGGCATGCTGCTTACTGTTTAGAAAGGAAGCTGGGGAGAGAGGATGTAAACAAGCGTATTCCCAACCTTCTCCGGGCAGAACATGCATTGTGTGCTCATTCCAGATTTTTCTCCTTCCCGTGGCCCAACCTTTGTGACAAAACAAAAGCCTAAGAGGTCTTCACAGTCTTGGCTGCTCATGGAGCTTCACAGAAAAGCTTATCTGTCACAATATAAGACTCTCTAGCAAAGAACATACTTGAAGCACCTGTATATTCTGATACAATAAAAGTAAACTCCACTTACTTGCATATGGCAGTAAAAATCCTTCTCGGTGAAATCTTGGATGGACTAGTCAGATCTCTGCCCTGCCCTCCTCCCTCAACGAGCAGCCTCCACTCTGAGCCTGAGCTGCAGCACAGGTTGTCCCAGGTGCCTACAGCTTTGCAGCCTGCCCTTTCTTTGCAGCCATACTGGGAACCCAAAGCTCTACAGCTAACTGGGAAGTAGCTTTCCAGGGCGATGTCCTGGAGCAGACTGTGCACTATGTTACATGTACTCCTACCTCCAGGTAGAGATAGCTGTGGAGATAGCCTCAAGCTCCCTCAATCAGCACTGGCTCTCCCACTATGGCCTTACTGATAGGGGTGATTTAGCCAACTACATCTCAAGTCACTCTTACCTTAAAGTTTTCAGCCTGAAGCAAGCACCTCACAGCAGAGGGGAAAAAAAAAGCAAGTACTTGAAAATAGGATAGAAGAATAGGAAGAAAGGGGAAGTATTGTAGAGTTCATGGTATCAGAGTTAAGGATACTGAGCCTTGGAAGATGAAATCAAGCTTGGTGAGGAGAGAAGGGCCACGCAGACTGTCCGTGACAGGTGAGATGGGTTCTCAGGTGAGATGAGCTCTGTTCACTGTGGTCTCACACAGCTCTCCTTGTCAACTTCTCCTGTTAAAAGGAGGACTCTTTTGTGTTCAGTTGGATCTTATAACCACCTGCTTACCTCCTTCCTGTCCTCAGTCCTATTGCTCTTGCACTCATTGCATATAGAGCTTTCTGGGGACACACACAACCCCTAGGAAATCCAGGACCCGACCCAGACTAATCTTAGCTGGTTTCAGAGCCCTCCTTTCCACTCTACTCTGGGAGTCTTTCCAGAGCTACCTGCTCTTAGGAGGGCCATGTTTTTAAATAGCATTAGCTATTTTCAGCTAATCAGGGCCTGCTCTACTTAAAAGCATATTACACCTGCTGGTATTTTAAGTAACTTTAAAAAAGGAAACAAAACACTAATACATGCCTCTGCCCATCTGTTCTCACCTGCACATGGACTCATGGACCATTTAGTGTGTCTTTCTGACATAACAAGTAAGAAGTTATCTTGTTAGGACAGAAGACCGAAAGGAACTGGCTCGTACTCAGAAGCTCTCTTTTGAAGGAAAACATTTCTAACACTGTAACAAAACAGGCTGGTCAGCAAAATTTGTGAGCAGCAGTTTATATTTCTGTAATAGTACTTTCCTAGGTCTGGATTCCATCTCCTCATATTTTTGTTCTGTTTGGTTTAGCTGATCCCAGTTACGTAACTGTTCTCTTTAGTCAGTAAACTTAAAGGTCAGTATAATATAACGTCAAAATCAGGATTATATCATGTGAAGGGGCAGCATAACAAACTAATGTGCTTTGAGCTGGTGAGCCCATGTGATATAGCTGACTAGTTCCCCTCCACTTCCTATCTGTAGCTGTTCTGTGACTTGCATCTCACTGATACAAGCCAGAAGAGAAGCTTCTGTGCCACCACTCAGAGTCCATGTTTTGAGATGCCATTAATTCCCAAGAAATTAATGTTTTTCAGATTACTGGAAACTAGGGAAACAGGGTACGTAAAAAAAATGCAAGAGAAAAAACAAGGAACAATGGTTGCTAGGAAATTCAACGGAGTCAACAGGCATGGTCACGCTCTTGTAGCCCTCAAAAATGTATCAGAATGAAGTGCTGAATCTCTTCCAAACTAAAGTAATAGTAACAAGGTAGTACAAGTATACATTGTAGAGACCACTTCCACTGTACATGTTCCAAGGTGTTCAAGTACAAAAAATATTTCATTTCAAAAATTAAAAAGGTAACTATATTTTTAAAGCAGAACAGTGAAAAGTCAGTGAAGAAGCTCCCAGGTAGCACAAGAAACTCTCAAGTCCTCTAGGAAAATTAAAAAATTACAAAAAGAAAATTGACTAACAATAATGCTTTGTATGAATTTGAGAATCTTCACTTGAAAGGAAAAGTATGAGGATATGACTAATTTCTCAGTTTTTCAAGATAATCAGTCCCATATAACTTGCATTTTTACACAGGAAAACACACATTGGCTGATGAAATTATCTTAATTTTGGCACATGCCTTAGAGTTAACTGGAATTTGCCTAAAACTGTAAAAGTTTTTCAGCATTAAGAAATAAAGCAGATGAGAGTTTTCATTTATTTCTATGAGTCTTATGGTTCTAGACTTACTAGTAACAACTCATTCATTTGCCATTGAAATTTTAGAGATGACCATGAGCAAACATGAGCAGAGGAAGATGAGATCTAAAAGACAGATGGAGAACAGATCTTAAACATATAGAACTCTAAAGATAAACTCAGTCACCACCATTGTTACTCACTGTTTTTTCGGTAAAAGTACCAGAACCATTTTTCCATGTGTAAAGTATCGTTCATCTTCCAGCATAGACACAACAATGTCACATTATGCTCTCCAAATCATTCAAGTTAATCCAGCTTGAAGTCACACTTGCTATCTTTCATGAAAGTTTGTCTATGGGCTTGTCCACAGAAGTTCATATTCCAAAAATGTTCAGTTTTGCATGTACGAAGGGCAAATTCATAGCAGATCAAATCCTATTTTAACCTCTTATGTGAAGGGACAGAATTACAGCTCTTCCACAACGGGGACAGAGTTTTGTTTGACTATGATTTCCAAGTGCTTGACTTAAAGCTGAGATAAATCATCCGATGGTAGGCCTATTTTGTTATTTGTTTTGGTATGCATTCTAATATTTGCTTAGGCTAATGATTTGAAAATCTATAATGCATTATCTGTCTGTGAATTTTTTAATGACTCAGCCCCAGATCACAGCTCTTGTTTTTGTTCTCTCTTATCAGGCGAGAGATGGAGTCCATGGAGGGAAATGATGACAATAAGCTCTCTAGAACATACCAAGTCGGGTGATTCAGCACAGTGTCTCCACACACTGTAATTAAAAGGCAGGCAGACACACATTTTCAATAATATGAAGGAAAGTGTCTTCTAATTGCTGGGTTTTTTCCAATTGAAATACATTTGTTTAACCTATAGTGGAATCCATCCCTTCCTACCATTATGTGTCATCACCTTATGAATCCGAAGGTTTATTCAAACTTTGTACTATACTCCCTGGACCATTTCATACAGGGAAGCTTTTAAAGCATGTGTTAGCATTCTGAAAAAAACATCTCAAACAGTTTATATAGGCATTTTCAATATCTTTACTAAAGATCCAATTCAGAAAGAATGGACAAATCAATTTTAAGTCGGGTCTGAGAGCATTTAATCATTATAGATGAGAGCCATGCAATCATCAAGTCCTATGTAGAGTATATGCATCTATTTACACATCTCTCTGTAGGTAGATGGTTTGTTCTCACATACCCCTGCAATGATACATTTACCTACAGAGCCTACTCACAGTCCGTATCAACTCTGAAGCATTTGGCACCATGTCACATTATATTTAATGTTAACACTTACGTTAAGGAAGGATATACCAGGAATACAGAAAAGCAGTGCAAAAGCATTGCTTTCTTTCAGTTTCTCTCCCTTGCTAGTTTGCAATCACCGTATTACTATTCTGTGAAGCACAACACTAATTTATAATACACTTTAATATGTTTCTTCTATAGAGCAAAATTAAGTCTTTTTTCTCCCTTGGTCTTATTTTATGGAGTCCCAGTGATCCAGTTGCTGCTTAATCCTGAGAAGATGTCATTACTGTGTGAAGTTGTTTTTTTCATTCATTATTATTTGTACACATGAATACATTTACGTTTGGGCTCACTTTAACATTGCAGAGCCAAACATTTCATGACCTTTGATGAAGCAATTATGTTTGCTAAATTAACTGAAGAATGCTTGCACTGCTACTGATTTGGGGACTCTTGAATTTTTAGCCACTTTTCGGTGAAGGTCCAGGAAATAGTTTCTATATTGAGATTAGGACCTGAAATTGAATCATAAAAGGGTTATCACGACAAAGAGAAATATACAATTTTATTTATATTTTTCCTCCCAAGTATAAAATAATCATTACATTTAAAGAAAGAGATTTTTTTCAACTGTAACTTAAAACTTGCAGAATAACCATACATTGTCAAAAAGGTAAAGGATGAATTGTTACTCAATGAGGAAGAAAGTTCAGTACTGGCATTTTAACCTACATTGATAGTACTTAGGTTTCAGTAATAGCCTAACAGAGACTCCTATTTTTAAAATATTTTGACTTAAAGATGATTTCACTGAGGAAACCATGATGGAGCTTAAAGTCTTAGCAAACATTATTCCTACCATTAAATACTTTTCCTATGATCACTGTTGACTGGATACAGCCTTAGGTTATGGAGGAGGCTTCTCAGAAGAAAATTTTGCTGCAGCTTATTTTATTCTTAACTAATGAGGGGGTAAGAAAGCTTGTCTGCATGATGAGTCCACTTAGTTAGTGATGTTCAGGTCCAGGCTTTTATTGAAAAAGCCCCAGGCTGTGGAGCTGTAACAGGTAGATTAGGTGAACAAACCTCTGCTTGGTTTCTGATGCCTACTTAGTTTACAGTCAGCAATAAATATTAAAGATCACCCTGGCAGGTCACACAAATAGCCTTGGGCTGTATCTACAGTGGGGATTTGTTCTTTTTGCAGTCATTGGTAACCATCCTGTGGAGCTGCTGCACCAACACTGTCCTCAGGTTCGACAGACAGGGCTGGAGCATGAACAAAGGTAGCTCACACTGGCTGCAGGCAGAAAGAGCAAATCACTGCTGGTGTATAATGGGTCTGTCTGGGTCTATGTGCCTGCAGACACAGAGGCAAATGACAATCCACTCCTGCGAACATGGACAGAGACACACACTGGCTCTCTCTTCCTGTTGACATAGATTTACCTCTTGATTCACAATATGTCTGGCAACTCCTCTGCACACCTTTGAAAGACTGAGAGCACCTAATTCTGAAAGCAGGCTAGGTCCTGCTCCTAATGAAATCATTAGAAATGTTGCCACTAACATTGATAGATGCAGGACTGGGCCTGTAGCTGACATGCATCACGTTTCCTGAAATATTAGCTAGACCATGAGTTGCAGAATGCCACAAGGTATCCCTGCCAATCCCCATACCTCCAGGACTGTTTATGTGGAAAAGATATCAGCCTGGCACTCCTGATCTGCTTTAGCTTACCAGTAGTTAAGGGACTTCACAGACTTTAATTGAATGAAGTCTATAAATAGCTGTCATTTTTTGCACCTGGAATTCAAAAGGTGATTTAGAAAGGATTTTGCTTTTGTTTTGAGATTATTCTTGTCTATTTCCTCCTGACTTCTTTAAGAACATCAGAGTGAAAAAGCTGGAGATTTTATTGTTTTCTTAGATCATGATATTTGACAGCTCTCTGCTTTTTTTTATGTGCAGGGAAGAGTCTCCCGACTCTCTCGCAGAATGAGCATCAGCTCTTACAATTTAACAGTTAAAAGTGCAACAGACCCACTGACTTCCTTCCTCCAAAGTACCTCTGAAATAAAATAAATGTGAACAAGGGCACTAAAAGGTGAGAAAGCAAGAAATCTTCATTCTCATTCTATTCCTCAATGTGTCTGAAAGTACACCTTCCTTAAACAGCCTTTTCTGTGTGAGCAAGTTAGGTGGAGTAAACATGTCTGTGCAGTGATAATACAAAGAAAGCCATGTATCATTTCATCCCGAGGGAAGGAGCATCTGGTGCATCACAGATTTGTCAGGAATTAGGTTGGGAGTCACAGTACTATTTTTTTTTAATCTTGTTTGACTTAAAACCGTGTTTTGTAATCAGTATAATAGAAAGGCACAGCCGAGACACAGGGATTAGCTGTAGAGAAGAAAAACAACAGTATACATGGCTCTTTGATGTATTTCTACTTGAATTAGAAAGTGCCACTTTAACAGCTCAGAGAGCTGCATATAAAATCTCAGCTTAGCAATCACACTGGCCAGCACTTGAGCTTCTTGCAAAGTGCTGTTGAAGTCAGACAGAAGCAAACTGAGCAATTTAGAAGTCCAATAAAGGATCCAGTATGTAATAAATCACAAGGAACATGGATCATATTGGGTGGCTACAGCTATCAGTAATGTCAAGCATGTTAGTAGAAAGGAGCATTTAGTAACAAAATTGAAATGTTGAAAAGAAGACATTTAATGAAAGAATGCCTGTTCTTTAATTAGAGAGAGTTGAAGGGAATCAGGGCACATACAGCATATGACTTTAAACTTTGTTTTTGTGTGATTTTTTTTTAATCCTGGCTTACAAACACAGGCAGAATGATCACGGAAACCTTCCGTCTGTGGAACATAAACTGGGATTTATCACCCTAGAGGAATTGCCACTGTAGAAATGCCTGTTTCAACATTGTTAAAAGCTGAATATATTTGGCAACAGAGTAAAGCGTTAGGAATTCTTTAAAACTCATCTTTTGATCCAAACTTGTGTTGTAAATAACACAGCAGCAGCTGCAAAGGATTCTCAATTTCCACCACCAACTTGGTAGGCAGAGACTTTTCCTTCCTTAAGTACATTTAAAACATGCTTAGTTGTTTCACAAAGCTTAAAGACATCCATAAGAGTAAATAAAAGTGAAATACATACTTATTATTATTACTATTTTAGTGGATCTGCTCCTACATATTACACTAGCAAATTCTTCTTAAATAACAGAAGTTTTGCAAGAAATTGAGTTACAGAATCAGGCTAACTGTACACTGACTGGTTCCTTTCTGCTGACATTCAAGTTGCATGCCATCAGAGTTCTGTGGAAAAAATAAAATGTTTCGTTTAGAGTTTTGCAAGTTAAGTTTTACAGAGACAACATGGTCAACTCTCCACTTTTTGCCACATAAGCTCTGAGAAATCAGATGATGTGTCTCAGAAAAGGGCTAATGTATCAGAGAGAAAGATCCAAAAGTTTAACTTAGGTGGAAAACCTAAGACACTACTCCCTGAGGTATGATGCAGTGAGCTCAGCTGTGGCCAGTTCTGTTTTTACCCATGCTCAGCCACATCTCTTTCTTCCAGCGCTAAGGAACTCAATACCTGGCTCATAACTCCCTCTACAAAAATATACAACCTGGAAGAACTCTGCTGGCTCCTAAGGGATTGTTCTTCCCTTCCAGCAAAGGCAGACCCTTCACTTTTCCCCAGTGTCTTAATGTTCAGCTAAAGAAGCAGAGTTCTTTTGCTCACAAGAAGGAGTTAAAACCCACACCATTGCTTACTAGGAGAGGACAATCTCGACCCAACTGCAGACTGGAATAGTGTGGGTGCATAGCAAACACATCTCTCCCCATCAGTTTGATACTCCAGAGGGCCTGTATCTACTAAAGATAATTGAGTAAGTTTGCTTGTCAATGTGAAGACATGAACTTAGTTCTTATTCCAAAAATAGGAAATAAACTGTTCTTGGAGCAAGGACTACAATCCAGACTGTCTCTATTCTTTCAGGAATGCAGGATATTGATTATGATCTTGATTATTGATCACTTGGAGAAGCTGACTCCACTGAACATGAGAAGATTTCTTTTTTTTTTTTTTTTCCAACAAAGACATCTTCCACCTCCTCATTTTCATGGTCGACCAAAGATCAAGTTACTTCATGGTCCATTGAAACCTCTAGGAAATGACCATTGCAGACAGTAAACTTACCCCCTCCCCCTTTTCACAAAACAACAGTTTTGCTTATAACTCAAACCTTTTTAACTATCAGTAACATCAAATATCTCATAAAGCATGAGGGTTTGGGTGGAACTCCTGCAGGCACTCTCCTGGCAAGGCTGAGTGCTTCCCATGCCCAGTAATGAGGACAGCCAGGTACAATAATATGCTGAAACCCTACAGGAAAAGTAATTGCTGCTAAGAAAGGTTTACCCTACTCCTGGCAGCATTCAGAGGTGAAATAGACCCTTTTTGTTTCCTCAGAAATTCAAGGACTGCCTACCCAGAGAGAATGCTCGGTCACAGCAGAGCATTGATGGGAGCTGTGAATCTAGAAAGATTGGTTTTGCTCTTTTTTGAGACTCAGGGAACAAAGTAATCAGCAAATATTTGGTATATTTAAAACAATGTATAACAAGATGTCATCTTTTTCCTGTGATGCAGAAAAACCTTGTCCTTCTTAAAGTTTACCGACACATGCACCTTATTTTAATTCTGGCTTCTATGATTTTACCCTGAACTCTCACTACTCAATAAAGTCAACTTTCACTTGTTACAGCACTGTTTTGTAGCACATGTATCTGCTAGCTGCATCCAGAGTAACATTAAGGTTGTTGGGGTGGATGTCTTGTTCATTAGTAGAAAAGGATTATAGATAGATAGATAGGTATAGATATAGATATATATGCATGTATGTATGTATGCACACATATAAAAGCTGTTTGAGATCCAATCTGAGCATTTGAAAACTTACATGGATCAAATGGGTGTCTGAAATACAGATCGGAATGAACAAGCTCCATGTAACAAAAATGCCTTTTTTTGTCAGAAGCAACAGCTAGATACAGGGCACCACCCATTCTGGTCGCCATCAGTGGACAGAATTGAAGCACATGTTAAAGTAGACTGGTGGATTCAGCCAAAGAGGCTAGCATTATTTTTCCGACAACACTGTTGTTGACAGACTGTCATTCAAAAGCACTACATGCATTCGGGCAGAAAAGTAAGTGCAAGGAATATCCTTTAATGTACTTAAAAGTGGGATACCACAAGACTTATCCCCTGACGTTTCTGATTCTCAGCTGGAGATCAGAGAGGTCACCCTTCCCATTTCCCTTTCTTTCAAGGTAAATTCAATGCGGCTATGACAGTTTTCAACTGAAGGGGATTTGGCTCACTGAATATGAGACTAATGGCTTCAGAAAACACTTCAGCCTTGGCAGCGATAGTAAATACTGTTTCATGTTAGTTATGTATACCTCACACACTTAGCTCTAACTTACTGTAAATAGAATGAAGAGTGTCTTGTTGCTGAATAATTTATTGCACATTAAATATGGCCCAAGGCAATAGAGTTTTCAAGTTCCACAAAGGCCTTATATATTTCCTGCTGTTATAATTATGTAAAGGAAATACTGACAGTCTGAATTATGAAATATAGATTATCCATTCAGCAACAGTTCAAAGATATATTGTGTGAGAGGGTACTGAGCAAAACCAGGGGATTTCAAACAGTATACGTACTCCTATGGCAGGCAGAGGATCTGTTTAAATACCTCCTTGCAGTGTAGCAAAGTTGCAGAACATGAAGAGACCTTCAGTTACCCAAACAAATGGGCATCAATGATGCTACTGACTCACATCCCCTTAGAGCCATATTTTTTTTCTCTTTGCTTTGTTTCCTAGTCTCACTTTATCCTTCTTTTCATGTTTAATGAGACATAAAAATACTTTTACTGTACTGAGCACCTTTCATCCAAGCAGCTCAAAGAATACCGCATTAAGGCTCACAACACCTCTGTGAGGAAGGCAAGAGGTACCCACATTATTTTCTTTTCCAACTAGCATAAGGTGTATAAACTTGTGAAGAGGAGGGTAGTAGCTCTTCAGAGAAGCAGCGTATCTCAAGATTAGTTTGTTTAGCGTATTACATTGACCGAGTCATGCAAGGTGCCACATGACAGATCCTCAGTCAAGAAAAATACCTAATACTTGTGCTTACAACAGACGTGTGAGTTTGCAAGTTACTCCTTCTTAAAATGTCAGGTGATTAAAGTTTTCACTTCTGTGCCTCAAAAAACCAAACATTTTTGGAAATCAGGGCCAATGAATTCTGAAGTCTTAGAGACATGAAGAAAATGCAGTTAACAGAGAGATTTTCACCTATGGACAAATTTTAAGAATGATTCTTTGCAATTTTGCAATGACTTCCATCAGAGTTCAATATGCATTATAACATTTATGAAGCACATTATCTCTGTTTTACAAATGAAGAAGCTATGCACAAACAGATGATGTGATTTCCATAGACTGAGGGCAAATTAGCATGGTACAAAAAGGAACACTCTCCTGGCTTCCTGGCCCCCTACCTTTCACATTGGGTTATACTTCCTCTCATATAGTTTTTAGAGAGAATTTTATGCTTTTTTTTTTTTTTCTTTAACTAGGCAAAGATGTCCATTTATTTTAATGTTGGAAACTCTGATCTTCCAGTACCTGAAGGAGGCCTACAGGAGAAATAGGGAGGGACTTTTTATCAGGAGTGTAGTGATAGCATGAGGGGTAATGGTTTTAAATTGGAAGAGGGGAGATTTAGATTAGATACTAGAAAGAAATTCTTTCCTGTGAGAGTGGTGAGACACTGGAACAGGTTGCCCAGAGAAGCTGTGGATGCCCCATCCCTGGAGGTGTTTAAGGCCAGGCTGGATGGGGCTTTGAGCAACCTGGTCTAGTGGGAGGTGTCCCTGCCCATGGCAGGGGGGCTGGAACTCAATGATCTTTAAGGTCCCTTCCAAATCATTCTATGATTCTATGATCTGGGTTTGGGTTTTTTTGTTTGGTTGGTTGGTTTTTGTTGTGTTGTTTGGTTTTTTTAAATGAGCCACCAGGGAGGAGACAAATATTTTGAAATACATAAACAAGTAGATTCAAAAAAATTTTCACTTGACTATTCAGGAGTGATTTTTTGTGTATTTATGTTACTTTGGCTTTTAAAACAGGTATTTAATGGAAGGCTTTCAGAAAACCCACACCTTTGGTACGCAGTTTGCTACCTTTTTCATATCCTCCCAAAGCATTCCTGGCCAAATGGAATTATGAAACTTTCCTATAATACTTTTGAGTGATGTATCATGATATCTATGGAGATTATACATCATTAGATTTCTGTATTTCAGAAGATGGAAAAATAAATGGTTTGACAACCAAAGACATGTCAACATTTTAACACAAAACTACTTGTGCTGAGTGACATTCATTATCTGAATGCCAGATCAAATGCACTTTGTTCTATGTATGGCGTGTATATACCCTTAGTCATGCAGTCACGGAACTTCACCTTCACTATAACACTGTATAAAAGGAAAACAGGCTGAGAAAGAAACTCCAGCTGTTATACTGAGGGTAAGCTGGATAAAGTCTAAATGAATCAGATGTCCACTGCAGTCACTGGGAGGGGAGAGTGAGAGACGGCATTCTTGGCACCTGTGAAAAATAGCAAAACAAGTGTTATGTGACTAAATGGCAGATTTAGGGAGAGGGGCTTGATTTTTCCATGTAGCCTCTCTGATCTTCCTTGTACTTAAGCATTATAATTGAGTATTTAATTATATTGATCATGTACTATTTTTTTTAATTCTGCAGAATCACTGCCTCATTTAGTGGGTGGTACTAAGTAAACAAGGCAGATGTTCAATATTCCTTTTTATCCACTTTATTCACTGTGTGTGGTCTCATGCCTTATTTAGTTCACACAATCCCAAATCGGCCCTGGGTCTGGAATTATTCACCAAATAGTATGTGATTATGCAATTAAAGACTGTATCAAAACACACAAAAGGGTAGAATTAAGATTGCACACAGTTGAATTTGTTAGTTGAATTCTCTACATTTTGAGTGCTTGATTTTTCCACCTTAATAATCTTCTTTCAGTCGTTTTGCTGTTATTTTTACTAACCTTGTGAGGAAAAGTCTGTGGTGGACCTTTGTAAGCCTCAGTTACTAGAACTGCAAAGTTGTGGCCTAAGTTGTGAATGGTTTGCTGTGTGGAGCTAAAACACCTTAATTTTCAGTGTATCCCTAGAAAAGCCTCAGGACTTTCTCTACTGGGTTATTGCTTGATGCGCCAGTATCAATCTTTCCTTTGCCATTCTCCTAATGGAGCCTCCTGAGAAACAACCTCACCTTTGCTGGAGGAGTGAAAAGGACTCATTGTAGAGTAGTCTTTGGGCAACGAAACCCATAACAGTCTGGAGAAAGATGATGCACCCCATTCAACACATCACAGCCAGATGCGGGTACCTTGAGTACGATGGCATCCCTGATCACAAACTGCCGACCAGGCTTGTAGTTTATGGGGAACATCCCTTCTTCCTTGCTCAGCAAACAAAGGGTATTAACTAGTCCTCTTTAATATTAAGGATAAAAGACCTATCCTGTCACCTATTTCATTTCCCCTGTGGTTTTCACACGTTTTCGCCTTATTCCCATGTATAAGGGACCTCACTGTTAGCAAGGCTGTTTTTTCTTGCTGCTTTTTTTTCCTCCTTCGTTTAATCCAGGTCTAATTATACCCAAGTATGTCTAATTATATCCCCTAATAGCAGGCTAAATAATTTCCAACCCTTCTTGGCTTTTACCCTGTTCAAATATTTTAAACCAGGGCCAGAATCTCCTCTCATTTCTACCAGACTATGTCAGAGAGCAAAATTTAGCTGCGACAAATAGAGCTGCAGATTCAGGGTAGTTGCAACGTGGTGTGAGAAGAGGGCAGTGTCTCATACTCCAGGATAATCCTAAAATACAATCACTTCAGTAATTCAGGCCTAAATTGATTCAATTTGGCAATTTTCCATCACCCAAATTTCTGAAGCCTTGTGGGGTCTGGGAGAGAGGAGGTGGAAGAGAGGATTAACTCATCAAAGGGTAAACTGATTATTTTTATTTTCAAGTGCAGAGGCTTTGGTAAATAAATGCACAGAGGGCTTCAAGCACACACTCAGAAGTGCTGGGTTTGCAGGCACTAAAAAGGGCTAACTGTTAATTAATTATTTTCACATACGTTGTGTGGATTGTTAAAACACAATTACCCTCACATGAGGGTACAGCTGGAAATGTCGTCCTTGTTCTTACTTCACATGATCTGGTACAAGACACAGATGAACATTCATCTAACTTGTGTAAAGTAGCCTGTGTGCTGGCTGCTGTTCGCATTCTTTTTCCTCTTTATGTTGGCTGTCTTCCTACACATATTGCAAAATTCAGTGTCCTCCATTTACCACCACTGCCTCCTCTTCCTCCTGTTCCACCTCATGCTACGAATAAAGAAAGGCAGCTGGATTTTTGGCCAATTTACACATTTCACAACTATGTAAATTCACTCCAAACCCACCCACCCAATACCACACCTCACCAGTGGCCTGGACCTGTTCCCACAGAAGGAAACCTAAGTAATCCCATTGACCAGTATCCATATCCCATACCACAACTGAAAATACAAACTAATATTAAAGAAGCCTTTCTGCTGACTAGGAGCTGAAGTCCTTGTTTTGAAGTAAACACAGCAGAACAACTGAAGTTCTTGCTTCCTACCATTGCAGGCAAGGGTTATCCCACAAATGTAATAGGAAATTTGACTTTGGAATAGGATGTTCAGGAAAAAATCTGTGAAAATAATTTTAGTCAATATTCAAAGATTTCTAGATCAGTCATAGGAGTTCCTTTGGAGGTTTCATAAATATTGGTCCTCAAGCAGGAATATAACAGACTTGTTGAACAATATAATATGGAAATATATGAAAAATACAGATTTTCCACTTTCGTCTTTGACTCAGACAGAAATGCCCAAGAATATGCAGGTAAATAAGTACATGTGTAAATTTAAATTAATTTTGAAACACAGCTTTTGAAGAATTGTGGACTATGTGTCTTTCCTTTTTTAAATACTTTTGTAAGAGTGATTTGCAAGAGGGGTGTCTTTTTTTATACTGACTTGTGCTGCTAAATGACTGTTCTTTGTAGACTTGGAGCTGAGTGTTCTTTCACAGAGAGTTTCATGAATACCTACCTCCTTTGAAAGTAGCTTTTCAAATCTCACTGTCTTCCAGGCACTAGCAAACACTATTCTTTGAAAAGGCTTTTTTCTTCATTCCCCTTATCCCCAGTTTCTGCAAACAATGCACCTTTGGTAGCACAAACACATAAACACATAGAAGTAGATAGCTATGACATCTGAATGTCATAGAATTTGCCAGATGAAAAAAAAAAATCCAACACATTTTTTAAAATCAGTTGCTCTTACTTTGAGACTATGAAGACTACCGCATTCTCATCATATGCATGTTGCTACACAACACAAAGTCAAGGGTATATGGGTACACTGACAGTTCTGGCTTGGTAAAATGTCTTTTATCTTAACCTCACCTCTGATTTTCAAATGCTGTGAGCATAGTTTTTGGAATATTTGTTATTTTTTTTTCATTTGTGTTTCTGTGCATACACTGCACTTTTATCTAGCATGATGGAGATCTTATCTAGGAATAGATAAGGAATAGGAATAGAACATCATGATTCTCTTTCTCTACTTAACATGCACCTACATAAACTTTTCAAGCACAAAGTCTGGACAATTCTTTGCTTTAAAGTTTGCTCATGGTTCCACAGCAATTCCAACTCTGCAAAGGCTAAAACAGATGCTTTTGTCATTGAGTGAAACCTCTGCAGGTCTGCAAACTAAGTTAGTGACAGCTGATGAACTACTGATATAACTAGTAGGTTTATATATGGCTCATGATAAATCTTCCAACAACAGAATAGAGTGTTCTAAAACTTTGGTCCCTACTTTAACTTTGAGCTATTTTATTTTCCAAAAAACTTCTTACATTCATTCTGCTCATAATTTTTATGGTTGGCATGGCAACTGCCTAAAAATGGGCTAGAGGCATTACAGCTCTAAGCTTTTCTTGTAGCCTACAACGCTTAATCAAAAAGTTTGCAATACATCCCAGTACTGTAAGTGGTAAAGCTAAAAATATTGCTCTCTTCAGAGCATAAACAACTGCAACGTGCTTTCAAAAAGAGTTTGTGCTTACAATGAAATGGAAAACCACCAACACTTATCCCTTTACCCATTTCTGCCCTTTAACTGCGTGCAGCAATCCTGGGCGTCTTGAATGTCTGGTATCAAGGCATTTTTTTTCCTTTGCAGCACTGTGTACTTTTAAGATTGAGGTAAGTATGTAGGTTGAAGGAGTTTGCTCTCTTTAATAAGTGACAAAAATGCTATTTAAAGCCATGGTACTGTAAATGCATACACATGGGAGAATCTGCACAAAAGGGAATAGTAGCACTGAACTCATGGGGATGACTTGCAATAGTGGTAATCTCTGTGTTCATCTGGCTGCAAAATTTGAATAAATCATACAGGTGAACAAATACTTTCTTAAGAAATTACTGGTATGGTAAATATTCAATATTTCTAAGAAGACTCAGACGCCGACTTAAGGAGGGAAGATGGGGACTGTGACACTATCACAACACCTGATGCAGAAACACATCATGCCAACAAAGGGCTTAACTGCACACAGCTGTCTTCCAGATAAATCCACACCTATCCAAAGGATGGTACCGAAACTAGGGCTAACATAAGAACAAATTGTATGAACATGGAGCATTCCTTGTGAGTCCGAAACCACTGTATTTATAAGGTGCACAAACTGGTTCTTCACCTTTGCTCCAATGCATGGGGCAAACATCTCCTCGTAGGGGCAAATGACAGACCTCACATGGCTTGCTTATGCCTGCAATATGAGTGAGAATTTCACCTACAGGGAATACATTTTTTTTGGTACTATTATATATGGGTCTGTAAAACCAGGGATCACACCACAGTCGATAGTGTGACAATTACGATAGTCCACATGATAATCCATTATGATAGTCCACATCTGTGCACCCTGAATTGGCACTCATGCCCTCAGTGTGAGGCCAGATGAACCCTGCTACATAGGCAAATGTGCACTTGTAGAAGGTGTGTGTGCCTGTTTCCCAGGGCTATGTCCCAGCTGTACATTTCCTAGCACACAGCAAAACTGATATAGCTATTTGCAAGGCATGCTATCTCTCCTAAGATGCTGATCTTTCTGCTCTTACCTCTTTCTCTCTGAAGACATTCAAAGACAGCTATTACATCTACTCCCATGGAAGGGCTGTGACTAGCAGTACATTTGTGGCAGTGATTGTAATGGTGGTGAAAGCAACCAATGCTGACTCCGAGGCTGTTGCCTAGATTTGCTGGAAAATTTTATGCTGTAAAACCTTACTATCTGGCAGTCTCAGTGTTTTGGTAGGACTCAGAGGTGCTCAGATCTGAGGATCAAGTGCCTCAGTGAGGTGCCATATATGACTTGGGTAATCTGTATTTCAAAACCTTGCTTTGAAAGGCTTGGTCTCATCACTCACTGTTGCACTCTAATGAGAATAAGAAAGGCTTTTTGACTGTCACGTACAGCTCTAAAGAGGGAATATGTATGCCCGTAATTTTTTTTCTGGTCTCAAGCAACAATTTAATTGCAACAGAGGAAGGTTGTTTTTATGGTCCCAACTTTTTGGATGCAGTTACTGCTTCCTTCTGTGTACATCAACAACTTCTTGCAATGCCTTTGACAAGACGGGCAGAAAAAAGACCAGATCCATAAGAGTAAACAAGTTCCATCTTCCACAAGCTGAAGTAAAGATACATATACATGAGAGGGATGGTCTTGTAGAATATAAATACAGAAGTAGTCAAAACCTCCAGTGTGTTTAATATGTTTACTTTTGTTAAGGAAATACCAGGTACTTGTTTGCAAGAGAAGCCTTCATTCAAATATATAAGAGGTAATGATTATACTGGTGTGAGTAGTCTGTTTATACAGGATTGTAGGAATAGGCTTTTAAACAGCATCTTCTTAAATTTTTAAAAAAATCTAAGTTTCTTTTCAAAACAACTTTATAGTCTTAAAAACTTTTTCACTTTCACAAGAAGGTATAATTCTGCTCTTCATTAAAGCTATAAAGCTGCTGAAAAAAATATTAGTTATTATTTCATATTTTTTTTTTTACTTTTTTTGTCTAGTTTTCCAGGGAAGAGAGGCCAATGTAACCACGGACCAGCCCATCAGTCTTGCCATCTTCCCATCTGCCTGGCTTCACAAATAGGTTTTGAACCTTTTGGACAGCTTCAGACAAATAGAAATTTCAAAGTTATCATATTGCTAAAAGCGTTTCAAAAATGTGGAACTGGGTTGGACAGAGATATGACGTTAGCTGTCCCCAAATGGGTGCAAGGGGTGGAATGCAAGTTCACTTCTGATTACACATCAGAGCATCCAAACAACAAACAGAAGTGTCCCAGGCATTACAAAAATAAAACCTAAAAAAAAATAAAATAATCACCATGAGTTTGTGCCTTACCTGATGCCGGAGATTCTGCTCCTCAGTTATAGTGTCTCGCTGGTGTGGTTTCATTAAACTGTAGCAAGGGCTGAGCTGGTACTACAATTTTAGTAGAACTCAGTTAAAAATTTTGGCTCTGTTTCCTATTTATTGTCAGAAAATATTCCGTAACTTGCAAAGATGCTATTTTTAGGTCAATTTTGATCGTCTACAGCTTTGTCTATGATACATTTCTATCCCATGACATTGTTTCAGGGATTTGGGGCTCTCCTGCAACTGCATGTGCTAGCAAAACCCCAGTTTTTCCAACACTTCAGGTAAGTGAATGTTACAGAAAAATGAGGATAAACTTGGAAGAAGTGGAAACTTATTCTTAGGTTTTATGTTGGGTTTAGATATTTTGCCATTTCTCACTTTGTGCATGAAAATCAGACATACTTGCAGCTGAACTGTTCTTTAAGCAGAAGAAGTTCCCAGTAGCTGCATGTCTAACACAGAGGTTGAATTCAAGGTGGTGGCTCCTCCAACTGAAACAAAACAAGACGGTGGCTCCCGGGATGAAATGAAAGGAAGTGACCCTTTCCTCCCTGGACTCCAAGTGACAAATCGGGAATAATGAGAATCTCGGGATGACACTGCTTTAAGACCACTTAAAATACATCTAAAATAAAACAGACACACACCAGGATTTTTGAAACATTTAATTGTTATGCTATGACTATGAATACATATTTTCTATCTTAAATATAGTTTTTAGGTAAGTAACATGTGGAATACTTTTTCAAGGAGATTGCAGGGGTTATTTTAACTTCTTCCTTACTTGGCAACTCTTCCATGGCGACATTCAACTCAATTTATTTTTCTTCTTCAACAGCAAAGACTTTCAAGAGCATGACTTTCTGTAAAATGCTACCCATGCCACATTAGCCAGGAAAACCTCTCTCCTCTGGTGGGTCTGATTTCTGTAAATGAATCCAAGATACAAACAACCTCAGACCCTGCAGACATGTAATCAGGTCTACCCTTAACAACGTCAATGTAAAGTTACATATGTGAGTAAAATATGTGGATGTGGGCCAGGGTAACATCAAGGGACGTTTGCCAGATCCTAATTGAGCAATAAGACAGGGTGTAGACTCTGATCCCATGCTTTGGTATGTTGCTAGGCAAAGGGCAACAGCCCTGCACTATCACTCAACAAGGTGTGCTGTCATTGCACAATAACTCCGTGCTGTGTGCCAGGACGATTACAGAGTGCTATTTTCAGTCTATAGAAGATATTTTATTTATGTCTATTTTATTCTGCTGACATGCAGAGGAAATAGCTGCTTGGTAAATGCCATATTATAGTAAGTGCATAGACTATTTTTAGCTAGACAATAATGTGAAAGATGCTGTTGTTTATAGGCCACTATAGGTGCGCATGGTCTTACATACAAAGGCGGGTTGGAAGACTTAAAAAAATCAATGCCTCCTTCCTGCAATGAGTCGTGGGCCTGCAGAATCTTACATATGTGTGACACAGGAAAGAGGAATTCAGAGCCTTGCTGACCTCTGACACTGAAAGTATACCTATAGCAAAAAATTCCCAATGTATTTTGTGAGAAAATCCAGGGTATACAAAAAGATAACACTGCTCCTTGGAAAACAATTTCTCATAGGAAGTAGCATGAAATTGTTTTCAGCTTCACAGTTATCTTGTTTGTTTTGCTAATCCTCACAAAGATTAATAAAGGAATGATGAGACAACAGCAAACTGTAAGCACAGGAAGCGACTATTGCCTAAAGCATTTGGATATGATTATGTAAACACAATGTAATAAGAAAGCTGAGAGATTTAACTTTCAAAATCTCTTTTATTCCCTTCTTAAAAAAAAAACATTGTCTCAGAATATTTACCTTGTTCCCCAAGCATCCTGCGAGTTGTTAAAGCACTGCAATTTTCGCTCCAAGCTTCTTGCTACTATTGATCAATCTGCCCTAGATTTGATCTTTCATACAAACTTTTCCCAGTATGTATTCTGATATTTGACCCTTTAATTTTAGAGAGGAGAGAGATATAATTATAATTTGAAGGGGATGTTTTGTATCTAACTGCTATATGTACTATTGGCCTCCTGCCTGCTGGTAAACACAATCAATAGTTTGAATATTTATCATATGGTATGGTTTCTTTTTCTCTAGAACTAAAACAGTGACCTCTTCTTTAAGGGCAAGAAGTTGAACATTATTCACAGCGACCCAGGCTAGTCACCCCAGTTGACAACTGTGCTACTCCTTAAAATTCCCAAGAGATAAACCTTTTAAGAATAGTGTTCTATAATATATAAATGTTAGTAAATTTAATATTCATTCTATTAGTTTTTAGCTTTTTGCTCCCTCATCAATTACAGTTCTAGCTGTACAGATTAATTTTTTAGCTCTTTTATTCAAAGTAAGGACTCCAGTTTTATTTTAAAATCACCTTAAATCTGTAGTTTGTATTAAATATATACTAAACTCACCTTGACCTCTTTGTGGTTCTCCCTCCATAGATAATCATTGCAGAGCTTGTCTGCATAAGGCTCCAGGGAGATTCCACGATACTACTATCTAGCAACTGATGCAGAGACACCTGATAACATCTAAATCTGATCCTTTTATCTGCTCAAGTGATTTGGGTAAATAGAGACAATACGAAGAGCCTCCTAAAACTGATTCACAAAACCCAATATGCTGAAGAAAGCTGTCCAGAGGAACCCTCACCCATCCTTGCCCTGTAGCATGTAGTCACTGGAGCTATGGATACAGGAGACTTGTCTGTATAACTCGGCAAGCCTCACATTTTTCAAGCTTTACTTCAGATAAGTTCTTAGCCATAGAATAGAAATGGTGCTATTTATATGGCTTCTATTGCAATCTGCTGGTCTGGATGCATACTCAGGAAGGGGGTTACTGCATTTGATCTGAACACATGAAGACCCAAAAGGTCCAGAGGTCAGGACAGTGCTGTGCACAGGTAATACATGGCACAGGATCATCTCTGATCTTCTCTTGAAGCCAAGCTACTGGGAAACCCCAAATGCAAGAGACGTTGAAAAAGATGCAGAGGAAGATGAGTGGCTCAGTAACTTGAGCATTTCATTAAAGCAAAAGACATATGCACCTATTCTGTCATTTTATATCCATCTAATATTGTAGAAGGACTGGAGAGTCCAGAAGGGAGAACGAGTTGGACTGGTTCCTGTCTGGCACTTCTAAAGCATCCCCTGTAATGCACAGAAAATCCTGCTTAGCTTTTGGCAGAATGTGGTCATTGCAGAGCCCTCTCCAGTGAACTGAACGTAGGTCTCATCTCTACTAAGCAGATGTAAAAGAAGAATATTTTGGCGGTAAGATGCTAGTAATTTGGCCAGGCAGATTTGTTTAACGGGGACACCAAAAACTTTTCTCTGGTGCTAGGACAAACCCCCCTCTCTTTTACTCTAGTTTTTGGTGTTTAAGCATGAGGCTGAAAGAGCCCACTAATGACACACATGAGGCCAAACATAGACTCCATTGTCCTTTTTTCTTTTTCCAATACACCATTTTAGATTACATTTTCCAAAAGGAAACACATAAAAAGAGGCTCAGACAGATGTCTGGCAGGGGTATTTTCAATTCGGTTGGTCGTACTCTGATAAGGCTATAAACAACAAAAAACAACGTTCCTCTTGACTAACACAGTTAGTCAACCTTAACAACAGACAGTCAACTAACTTTGCTCATAACTGTAATAAGGAACTGCTGAACACCAGACTGTTACAGTTTTATCCATAATCTTAAGTTATAATAGATAATTACAGGTATCAAGATGGGCAGCTGTTTCTCTGAATTAATGTTGTCCTTTCATTTTTTTTCATTTAGATAAGACACAAAAAATGTTAAAAATGAGTAGTCATTCATTATATAAAGCAGCAGCTGAGCGGTAGGTGGAGGAATAGTTGTTTGTTCCTACTCCTAAGCAAACACACGTACAGTTTCATTTTTTCAATTAATTTTATTTTGATAGCCAAAAAAAAAAAAAAAAGCAATCTCTAATGACAGAGTCTCAACTGGTAAATCTTTGTGGTTTCCCCTGTTTAATCTCTGAAAGTTGATGTAGTTCATTCCAATTGCCCACAGCATCAGCTTTATTCTCTTGAAAGAACTTGCTCTCTTTTTAGTTTCCCCTTAATGTTTTGAGCCCTTACCAGAAATGATAATCTTCTTAAGGTGTTGGCAGGAGTCATAAAATTCACCAAAAATAAAGCTCATGTCTAACCGAGTATCCCATTATCAGGACCACCCAAGAGATTCAGGTATGTCACAGATACAGTATGTTACTTTATATGCTTTTCCAGGATTAGAAAGGAAAGATAATTTGGGTCATTGGTTGGTCAGGTTAGATAAAAGTTATGAAGATCATCAGTCCTGTTGTTGTGGAAAAAATATCTTCAGATCTATTTGTTTATTACAGCCAGTTGGTTTATCAGTGTTATTTGATTTCATGAAGACATTGTGGTGCTGGGTACCATGCTTGTGTTGCAGAATTTCCCTTGGTAATTTATGATCAGCCTTTGCCCAAACTCTGGGTCCTGTGTGAGATGGAAACTCCACATGATCTGCAAGGTGCAACTGCACCTCTCAGTTATAAATTTCCCCACCCCCATCCCAACCATGGCTTTGTGAACTGAAGCCTTGGTTATTGCCATACGCTGAGGAGCAGAGACACACAGCTGTTACCCCATGATGTGACAGGGAGCACAGAGCATTCCCTGGGAACTGGTCCAGAGATGGCTGGTCTGTCCTGCAGAAAAAGCCCAAAAATCAGGTGTAAGCTTCAGTTTCACTGCTTATTTATCTTATTTATTTATTTATTTATTTTTAAGGGAAATTAAAGCCCAGAATGTGGATAACTCTGGAAACTCTGAAACATTCTGTTTGTTTCAGCACAGGTTGGGAGTTGCCACTGTAGCATCTATTAATAAAAACAGTGGTTTGCATCACAAGAGCAGGATGAGACATAGTGATACTTGAGCTAAGTCACCGCCGCTTCCCAGCACAGTTCAAGGTGATGACTAGTCCCAGAGTAGCTGGCATCCCACTATAGGAAAGATCACTTCTTTCACTGTCTCCTACAGTAGTGATTATAATCTGCCAGATGAATCTTTTCTTTCCTGGAGCTGAAATCTCTGTGACTGACAGAAGATCATATTTGTAGGCTCCACAGTTCTGAAATTGGCTTATTCTGGAAATCTGCCAGTGTCACAGCCTGGCAAAGTAGAGGGATCAGAATTACACTTCGCTGTTCAGTCAGTCTTGCAAACTGTTGCATCACTGCTGCAGGATGTTACAAGCTTTTGATTTTAAGGGGCAGCTCTTTACTTTAGTCTTAGGATCCTTTCCATTAATTTCCATATACCTAAAACCTGGAAAAAATATACCCTTCTCAAGTCCACTGCAATTTGAAAACATGAAATGTTTGATATTCCTAGCTGAGGAAGCCAGGAAAATATGTAATGTGAAATGCCTGTAAGTAGCAGACTGGGGACCCACATCGAAAGATTAGATGACAACGGTTATTCATTCATGTCTTGTGAGACAGAAATAAAATGACTTTATGTTCGTTTCCTCCCCACACCTCCACCCTTTTCTAAGGTTAACAGAAAGGATTCCTGTAGTACACAAGTTATTTTAAGATCTTGAACAACTTACAGATTTAACATCTTTTTCCATGTGTATAAATAACCCCACCTGTTGCAGTATCATATATATGTGATCATCAAAATAGATGCAAGTAAAAAATAGTAGTATGCTACATTTCAATCTAAAAATGATTCTAGGAACAAAGCACAGATACCAGCCACAGGCTTTTCCTATTTCAAAAAGATAAAGGGTACTCTCCAATCTGAGGTTGATTTTCCAGTGTCAAAAACTTATTAGAAACTTACCAGCATTTTAAAAGTTACTGAAAATTGAAAAAAAAAAATAGTTTTCCTTGGCCAAGCCATTGAAGTTGACAGAAAATGTTGTGCTTCTTCTGTGAAGTTCACAGAAAGTGTAGTAGGGTTTGCCAAAGTGGTGTCAAGGATGCATCAAATGTGTCTCAGCTTCACAAATTCATGTCTCCTTTTCCTGTTACATCTGAAACAACCACAGTTCTCCAGGAGTTAATGAACTGTTTTCCCCTCATTTTTTCAGAAGAGATGTGAGATGGAAACTAAGAAAGCTTGAAGATATTTTGTGGCAAAGTAGGCACAATACAGGAGACGACACAAGATCTGCTCCAAACTGTTTGCAGGCTAATCCTAACTATACTCCTGGAGTGTTGCATGGTGGAGCAGCCACGCTTCAGGTCTGAAAGCAATCTGAGACCAAACTTCCTGCAAATTGTTCCCAGTGAACCAGAAAGCCATGGTGCGAAGGTTGTTATTTTTACAGTGGTATTTTGGCTTCTTTGTTTGGTGGTCATATCACATTTTCAGCACCTAGAAATCCTCCGTTTATGACTGTCTGAATGAAATGTTGTTACTGACGTAACAATTATCTCCTCACCCTGTAGCTTTCAAGTTATGACTTAATGTTGAGAAAACTGTGGGCTAAGTGAGTGAAATAACTTTAGTACCTTCAAAGGATGTGGTTAGAATAGTCTGTAGGGGTGGGAAGAGAGTTTTCTTTTGCAGTTGGTAGAGTGGCAACAACTGAGTGGCTTTTCAATTGCTTCTGTATTGCAGCTCAAGGCTTTTAGCCCCTGTCTTGCTGCACCCACACACGATCTGGTGCAGTCACTTAAAAAGCATATAGCAACCTCTCAGCTCAAGGAGTCCTTTCAAAGCAAGCTTCAGTCACCCAGGGGGGGCCAGCAATCTGTAGAGGCTGCTTTTTCTATCTATGAGATAGAGTATTGCACTGGCTCTGCTGCACTGGGACCACCCTATGCCCATGGTGGAGAAATAGGATTTGCTTTTCATTAATTCTGTTGCTATAAAAAAATTCCTGTAGGATATTCTGCAGCTAGAGCACTGAATCATTTCTGAAACTTCCTATTCAAATATTTGTTTTATATGGCAATGGTATTAGTAATGTGCAAGTTTTATGCACTGCTATTTCCTCCCACACCCATTGAAAACTAACAAGAGCCAGCCTGTCAAAATAAGCATGTGAATTATAGATCAGCTATAACATGCTTCAAATAGCCAGTGTTCCAGCCTAGGTGATACCGTATAACTCTGCTTCCCCTGTGCTTGTAAAACTGCAGAGTCTACAATTCATCAAAAAAAAAAAAAAAAGCCTACAAACCAAAGTCTGGATTTATACCATCTCATTGGAGATGCTTAAATTGCATGCTTAGGAATGGACAATTTTCTCCTGTGGTTGATGGAAAGAGTCAGAAAATTCAGCTCACCTGGGATTTAACTTGTCCTTAGCCATTGCTGGCTACTGGTGGAGCCCAAAGTGACTCTGATTTCAGCTTAGGTGCCTCAGTTAGGTACTTCATTTTCAAAGAGAAGAAAAGGAGCCAAGGGCATCTCTGAAGTTCCAAGAAGCTTGTAATAGGGCTGGACTCTTCCTTTCCAGTTTGGCCCCTTTTCATGGACTGCATCCACATGTTGCCTGGGAGGTTACCTCTAGCGTTACTCTGTGGTGCCAGCTGCATCCAGTACCGAACACCTAGGACAAGATATGTTCTGTAGGCTATATTCAAACGGATCAGGAAATGGCAGCAAGTAACATGTCTGCAATGTTTGCTCATGTAGGGTAATAAAAAAGAAAGCTGACTCTGAGGACCTGCAGAGGGGCCTTATGCTACAGAATGACTGGGTAATAAAATGGCAGAGGAAACCCAATATTGATAAACACAGTTTGGGGGTGTGGGGGGGAAATAACCTTAAATCCATGATCCACTGGTCATAATGGGCTCTAATCTGGTCTTAATTTGTGAGGGGACAAAAAATGTTGGAATCATGACATTCAGCCATAGTCCCAGATTGTCACATTCAGCGTAGCACTTAATAGCGGTCAGAAAAGCAAATCAGTATCAACAACTATTAGGAAAAAAATACAGAACAAACCAGAAGCCACTATAAATCCATACTGCTGCTGTATCTTGAATAATGACCAGGATTCTGGTTTCTCATCCCAAAGGGTATAGCAGAAGTAGAAAAGAAACAGTGAAATGAGATCTTTTATAAAAGGAATAATTAAATAGACTGAGATTCTTCAGCTGGGGAAAGAGACGGAGTATAATACAGGGTCTATAAAATCATGAATGGCAGGGAGAAAGTAAGTGCAGGATTACTGTGTGCTGTCTCCTCTAACACAGTAACAAGGGGGTATCAAATGAAATTAGGAGGCTTGAATGACACAAGTTCAAACAAAGAGTTACTTTTTCATATATACAATTAAGTTATGGAATGCCTGGCCACAGGATGCTGCGGTTGCTAAGAGCACATGAGGGCTCAAAAGCAAATCAGAAGAATTCGCTGAAGAAAAATCCGCTGATGGATATCAAATAGAAAGGCACTGCTGCTGGTTTAGTGAGCAGATGGGCTGCAAATCACAGGGAGGGGGGCCTGAGAGCCTGCTATGAAGGTGTGTCATCATATGCTTGCACCGTTCTTGTCCTCTCCCACGGACATTTGCTATTGCCCAGTGCCAGAGAGAAGATACTGGGCTAGATGGACCACTGGCCTGGCTTTGTCTGATCATTATTATGTTTTTAGGGTACCCACAACACTCTTTGGCTTGCAGATGAGAACAGATCATTCTAAGTAAGATCGTATACCTATTTGTCTGGCTGATGTCATCACTTAAGCAAATGGAGGGTAAAAAAATGCTCATGGAAATCCAAACAGGAAGCACTTTGCAAACAAAGAGGCACAGGCTGGTGCCTGCAGAGCTGCTGCTCTTCATGCTCCGTGGGACCTGAAAGAGACCTCTGCTACCTGCAGCCAGAGCACAGATGCAGAAGAACAATGAAATGATCTAAATTTTTTTTCTTTTTTTTTTTTTTTTTCCTTCTCCAGATTATGCCAAATCTGATGTTTATTGTTTGAAAGCTGGGGCAAACCTGGGCAGCAGCAGCAGAGCACTGAGCCGCAATCACGACAAACAACTCTCCCTGGCTAATGGGTTCTGATGAAACCCAGGCCAGTACTCAAGGAAAACTCTCTGGTTTTAGTGTTCTCACAAACTTAAGTCTTCAGCGCCAGCAGCATGGTAACTCTTAGAGCACAGCATGAAGCAAGGCTTTGTTACAAACGACTCACAATGGGCTCATCTAACCAGCCCTACCTCTGGGTGTAGAGTGACCTTCCCGATTAGCCTTTTAAAAGCCTTTCACTATATATGGCACTTTCAGTCTTGGCCAGATAAATCTGAAGGGAGAGCGAAGGGATGTCTCATGATGCAAGTACTAAAGCATTCTTGGATTTTCAAGAAAAAATACACAAAACAACTTCCTGACTCAAAAAGAGCTGTATCTGGCATGGGAAACTTCTACATTAGACCTCATCCTGACAGGGAAATATTAATCACAAAATATTTAGAGTTTGCTTAGGTGGAAGTGATAATGACTTGATTTTATGGTTTATGTGCTTTTAAAATGCATTTTACGTGTTTTGCATGTAAGTGGGATAGAGTCCTGACCTGAAATTTATACTCATTGCCTTAAAAGATCCTGCTCCACAAAGCTGAAAAAAAAATGAAGATATGTATCATCCAGCCTGGAGGAGAAAATTTAAATCAACAAAAATGGGAACAAGAATTTACGGCAACTCAAAAATTCTCATCAGATCTTCAAAAAGCCACAATTAAGAAAGATGCGCACAGTAGCTAAAACCAACATCCTTTTGAGGAAGGACTGGAAAAAAAGTTAGTATTTTGCCAATACTTCTGCAGACAAAATAGGGCAACCAGGTAATTACAGGCCTGTCAGTTTGACGTCTATTCCAGGCAGAGTGATGGAGTTGCTGATAGGAAAGTCAATTAATAAAGTATTAAAACAGTGCAATTTAATTAATGGCAATCAACACAGATTAATGGAGGAAAGATCTTATCAAATTAATGTGCTATTTTTATAAGACTACAAATTTGGTGGATAAAAGCAATTGTGGTAATACTGTATACTTTGCCTTTGGATGCATTTGCCATACAGTATCACATGAGATTCTGCCAGAAATCTGAACTAATATGATGAACCCATCTGGCCAACCAACTCTTTTTAAAACTAGCTAGCACTAAATCTAAGTCTAAGGTAACATGGGGCTCTCAGAGACTGGGTTCTGCAGAGACTGTTTATCACCCTTGTGCTTGTTAGTAACTCAATTGGCACTGCAGTAGAAAGCAGTGCTTTTGCTAACAATATTTCCAGTGAACCAAAACTTGGAAGCTGGCAGAAGTGAGCAATGCCTTTTTATTATTGCTTGAGGAGCAGGTGCAAAAGAAATAACTGATGTTTTACATGTAACCCACCATAAAAGATCATTTCAAGAACAAACATCTCAGCCCTTACTCACGTTCTCCTTTGGGAAGCTGAGACTCAAAAAATGAATAGGGGGTCCTGGCAGACAACCAGCTGAGTCCCAGGGCCCTCTGAAATTGTGTTGCCAAAAGGGCCAGTGCAATCTTCTCCTGCGCGCAGAGGATGCCATCAATGGGGAGTAAAGAGGTTATATTACTTCTGCGTTTGGTATTGTTAAAAGCTATTGGAATAATGTCAGTCCTGATGTCAGCAACTCGAAAAGGATGTTTGTAAATTGGAGATAGTTCAGAGAAGAACCACAAGAATATGAATAAAAAAAAAAAAAAAAGGCTGTAAAAATGGAGTAACTCCACAGGGTAAGTCTGTTTAGATTCACTGTATTGAAGTAAAATCTAAGAAATAATTTGATTATGGTTTTTAAGTGCTTTCATGTGGAACAGACACTGTCTAATAGGGGAGTTTTCACTCTGTCAGAAAAAATACAATGGAAAGCTAAGGGGCTTAATTTCAGTTGTATTAAAGATAGGCAACTACTGCAATCATTTACCATTCACTGCGATAGAGCTGGACGGTCTTTTTGTCTAGTCCTTCTCAAGCCTTTCTATTGTTCAACAGGAATCAATTCCAGGTTAGCTAATGACCCATGCTGAAGAGTCAGAAATGGTCATAAAGGGTTTATACCCTTAACATCTATGAATGCAACTGTGTAAACTATATGAACATACATTTTTAAGAAAATAAAGATGCTTCTGTGAAGAATCGAACCCAAATTTAGCTAATGGGACTTTCTTGAGTATATGAAGAGGTGCTTTGTGAATGATGGGGGTGGTGTTTCTTTCTAGCTCTGCTTTGCAAACCTTCTCATTTTTCAGTGCTACCCAAAAAGCTGGCAACAGAAGATTGCAGTGAGGTTTTGGAGAACAACTCCCAGAAGCACATCCAGTTGTCATGTTTCCATTTCACATTCGCCTCCACCAGCATCATGCTGATGGGTGCAACTGAGGTAGCAGAACCTGCTCAAGAGGGATCTGGTTCAGGTAATACACTTGTCTGGAAAATAACTTCCCAAGGTAACTTATTCCTAAAGTGAAAAAATTGATGTTATACTTCCCTAAAAGAAAATGAGACCTTAAAGATAAGTGTCTCGAGTGTGTTCAATCCCAAAAGGTTAGGAATAACCACTCATAATATTTCATAGCTTCTCTTGCATATAAGGGGTTCCCTGGAATACGCAAACATAGTACATCTCTTCCTGATATTACATCTATGGTTGTACTCTATTCTCCTGGCCCATTACAAAAGAAATAAGCTCACTCTTTTTCTTCTCTTAGTATAACTAGTATACCTTAAAATGCAGGAAATATAAAAAAAACCCATGCTACCTATCTGACCAGTGAGGAAGTGCTTTTCCTCAGGTTATGTTGTAAAGCTAAAAGAGGAGGCTGTTCAGGAGAGAATTCCACCACATAAGATTTATTTCAATTAGTGAGGGATAACATTGATATGGATATACATAACACAACCACTTTTTAGCTTCTGGGAATGATGCCATCCACAAATAATGAGAATTAGTGGTGATAGAGAAATGTAAGGTCTGACTAGGGTAGCCAACAGCCCACAGCCTCGACAGCCTGATTTGGAGGGCAGTGTTGTGATTTAGAAGGTCAATTTGTTTTTGCTCATGCTATCTGAAACCAATCAGCAATGCACCTGATATAAAGATGAAGATTTCTAAACTACCAGCAATGGTCAGGCTGGGAACATACTGTGGTCATAACCACAGCAAACTTGTGTGTGTAATACTATCGCTTTGAAAAATCTAATACATTACTGGGATCCGGAACCAGAGACAAAGATCACTGATCCCTGAGCCAAGGACTGCTTTGCCTCCTAGGCAGAACACTCTCCCATATGCAGAGATTTGTCCTGCAGACAACTAAGACACTTCTTAGGTCCCAGATGAATAAACATAGGAAGACAAACCTCATAGCACTTCAGCTAACAGCTTTTTTTTTTTTACAATTTCTGTACAATATAACATGAAGGCAGCTTGCAGAAACGTTGGATCTGCTTCTCTCTACCTCATTTAACTGGCTTCTGTACATAAATTACTCTGTGTTTTTTTTTCTTTTATTGCACTGCAGTCAGTTGTAAATCTTGCACTGAGTTATTCAATAACACCTTTTTCTTTATTGTTTGAGTGAAGAATGAAGCCTAAGGCTTGATTCTGACTACAGATATGGCACACAGGTATTTATCTTTACATACTTTGCTGTATCCTTATTCCACATGCATGTAAGCCTCACACGTGCAGTTCATGCAAATGGGTACGTTTCTTGTCCAGTTACCTCTTGACAGTAGTTCATTCAATAAAAAATGGACTCTCACTATTAATTTGGAGTCAAAATCACACCTCTTTTTAAAGAACAGATGCTTCTCTCCGTGTCTTTTAATCACCCTTTCTGATGCACAGAGACTTGTCCCTTTACTGTCTCATGATTTACCATTTTTCTTAGCCTTCCTTACTAACATACTAAAATTCTAGTGTAAATGATTACGAAAAATAGAAAACCATATCCAAGTTGGCATGGGGATCCAGCCTTGACAACTGGTGGTAAGGTTGTTACAAGCATATTTTGAGCTATCTATTTGGATTAATTTTGCTGGAATGAGACTGTCTTTTCAACATGACAGTTCTCGACACTTAATAGTTGTTTAATGTTCCCAGTAGGCTCAGGCCTGCACTTTGTAAATCAGCAAAAAATAAAATGAAGGTCTTTATTTTACCACTTCAAAAATTACTATCCTTTTTGTTCTGGCTTGTGTTTGTATGCTGATAATATATTTTCTGTAAAGGGACAAGGAACAGACTGACCTGGAAAAGGAAGTCTTTTTTATGTAGAACTGTCTTTGATCACTCACAAGACTTGTGCTCTGATCTAAGCTCATTGACATCAATGGACGAAAGACTGCTATTAGCTTGGGGGGGAGGGTTGGCTCCTGTCCACACACAGTCCATATACGCAAAAGCAGATGCTAAAAGATAAAACATACTGAAAGTCAGAGTTCCTGGAAAGATACTTTTATTTGCACAAGGTTAGACTTAGAACGCACGTTTCACTTATTGTTTTTTTCTTAGTCCATGACATAGTAAACTCCAAGTTCTGCATCTACTGCTGCTGTTTACCTGCAGTTAAACCTTGGATATAGAAAAGGGGAGACCTTGGTGGATATTTTCCATAGCATGAAAACAGAAGGCGTCCTCCATAGACTCTCCTAGGATACCAAAGAATTGGAAAAGGGAAAATAAGGCTCCAGGTAAACCGCGCCCACAACTGCATTTCCAGGAGGAAGAGCTATTCCAGAGAGGGAACTCAGCACTACAGTAATGGACACGGTCATCAAAGAAGTGGATAATTGAAGAGTCTGTTTAAAAGATAAAGAAACTTCTAATGGGATTGTCATTCTCGGTGATGGTTTCCAGACATGGTAGATGGGTACAATGAAGTCCAGAGATGAAAAGTCACACCAGTAAACAGTCCTAAAAGGAATCCTCCCCAGCCCACTTGAGGGAAAGAAGGCAACCTGCAATGTGACGTATCAGTATCTTCAGAATGGTCATGGGGAGATCATGATAGTTTTGTCATATGTCATTCTGCTGGCTACTCCTTTGGCACCATTGATTCACTGTTTTATATTACATATTCAGAAAATTTCCCTCGTTCAATTGAATAAGAAAATATAATGAAATAATATTTGACACTACCAACACAGTTTGTTTCAGACAAGAGTCTCCAAGTTCTGTGAACATGACATTTAGGCTTGGACCAGCCAACAGCATCCCTTTAGCCCAGACAATGTGTTTCAAGTCAAGCATCTCTATCTCTTTTTCATTTGGTTAATGTCTCCTGTGTAAGCACCACAGCTATGCAAGACAGGCAGCAGTTAAACAAAACTTCACTGCTGACTTGGTCTTCAGAATTTGATGTGACCTTTAGGACCTGAATCCTCTTCACATCTCATATGTTATATGCTGACCTTGTTCTACAGTTTCAGCTGACTGATGTAGACTTAGATCGATAAAGCAGGCACAGGTTTATGTACACCTGGTGTCCCTATGAGGCATATAAAGATTTGCTCATTCAGAGCTTATTCTTTTAACGTCGGATTGAAACAGCAATATCATTGGCATTCTGAGAGTAGAAGCACTGTTTGCAAAGCGTTAGGTTTGGGGAAAGATGACACAGAAAAGCAAAGTAAGATTATTAAAATATATTGGAATAGCAAAAATCATCCCATGGATAGATGTGTCATCCCATGGATACAACTGTGTCATTACCACTACATCTATCCTTTCATGCCCATCCAGAAACTGAAATTTATAACCTTTTCCTTCCAAACTTGAATATTTATGGCAAATGTATCCCATTCCATGCTGATTCACTTCTTCGGATTCTAGTAAAAAGCAGAAGTTTCCAAGTAGAGGCTTAATATGAACTAGATTTTTCACGCCTTTCTCCTTCCACTCCTTTCTCCTGTTGGGCTTGGAAGCTCTGGGTAGTCTTCCCAGAGCTGCTAGAGTCTGTGGCTCCAGCTGATGCTGGGTAACTAAGAAAGTTAAACAGAAAACATTGGTCTAAAGAATAAAGGTTGATGCAAGAGCCTATGTCTCTTATGCTTTGTCATAGTCAGAAGGAGTATGCAGGGGGAGAGGAAGGGAGAAATTGTGTAAAAAGCCATCTACTAAGAAAAGAATGTTTGATTTGGATCACAGGATGTGAGACTGGAGAATGTATTGCATAACTTTATGGCTTGTCCTTATTTGCAATGATTCAGTATCCGGCACTGCTCATCCCGTTTCTAAAAATGGTATTGAAAAGTTACAGAGGTGATGGGAATAACTGAGGAATGGAAGGAAACACCTTTTTATTTTACAGCCGGCAGCAAAGACTGAGTCTGCAGGTGATCCTACAAATTCTTGCAGTGTCCTACAGGTTGTCGCAGATTGTTGGTTCTGTGTCCTTCCCACTACCTAAGAAACATTCACTGGGTTAAATTCCCTCGGCTGCCAGAGGCTCATTTTCTCCATGCCAAATTTAAGATTATGACAGTTCTTTGTCCGTGGCATTTATTTTATAACAGTATAACAGGGTATGTACAGCTCCTTGTATGGAGGACAAGAGATGAGGCAGGTGCAGTGTTGTGCAGCAATATCATTTCTGAGGACTCCCCCATCAACACTAGCCCCTGATGGAAGAATCCCTACAGACCCTTTGGAGCCCTCTTCAGACTGATTTTTCTCTACCACAAAGCTGGCAGCTCTGGGACTGACTTCTTTATCAGGATTATTTCATTATTAGCATGCCTATTTATCCCTACCCCTTGAAAACAAGCATCATCCAAATCCCAAAGTCCTCCTCCCAAACAACTCTTTTCCCACCTCTGATCCTCCCCTGTGCCAACGCAGGAAAAGGGGAGTCTGGCTATGGCACGGACAGCTTCTTGACATCATCCCGTAGAGAGTACAGCTCTGGGACTGAGCCCAACTCGCTCTGTTCTCTGTTTACTGTTGGTTTATGCTGTTATGTTGGTTCGGGTTTTTCTGGGGGGTAGCTTAGTTTTTTGGTTGCTTTTCTTTGGGGAGCGGGGTGGTGGGTGCTGTGTCGCTGTTTTAAACGGGTTGATAACCAACACCCGGTGTAAATTCTATGATTCTATGAAGAAAGTCTAGGGAGGTAACGCCAGGCTTGTTAGGAGTTCAGGGAGCTGCCCACGAAAGTTTCACATACGTCCAAACTCCTATTATTTAAACAATAAAAGGAGAACGGGTGAAAAAACCTCAACAACCTAGCAGACCGCAGCGGTGCTGGGCGGGGACAGACCGACCTCATTCATGGCTTTCTCTGGGCAGGAGGAAAGGCTTTACGTTTCCGCCCTCCCACCATCGTTTTAATTTTGGGATGGATTAAGACAAACCTGGAGCCGGGAGAACTCCCACCGGACTGCACCGGGAAGCAACCGCTTTTGCTCCCGTAAGTACGAGGAGACCCACGATGCTGCCCGGAAAAAAAAAAAAAAAAGGAAAAAGAAAAAAAGACAAAAATCCCCACCGAAACAAAACAAAAAAATCCCACCACAGCAAAACAACAAAAAACCAACCGATTTCTTCATTGAGGAAAAAAAAAGAAAAAAGAAAGCCCGCCCGCCCTGAGCTCCGGCACCAGCGCATGGAATAGCGCACCCGGCATCCGCGCCTGGACTCTTCTTTTAGCGGCGCTTATTCCATCTCTATTATTATTATTGCTATTATTTATTAATTTGTTACTACATCAAAATGAATTAGTTAACACCTCACTCCCCTAACCGCAAGGGCAATCCCCCCGACAGGCAGCCGGGGGCAGGGAGGGGGGCGAACCG
>VZRU01009606.1:233102-252721 GCA_013398155.1 Pedionomus torquatus | reverse complement strand
GGCGGCGGGCTGAGCGCTCTCTCCCTGTGCCCAGGACGCGGCGCTGAGGCTGGTCGCCCGCCGCCGCCGCCGCGCTCCCGCCTCGCCCCCCGCCCCCGCCACACAAAGGCAGCCGCAGCTGGACGGGCGAGGGACCGCGCTCCACGCCAGGGCTCCGGTGCATCGTCTTGGCTGGTCTTCTCCATACTCATGAACATACAAAGGTCAACCCCTATCACGATAGCACGATATGGGAGACCGCGGAATAAAACCCAGGATTTTGAGGAGCTCTCGTCCATACGGTCCATCGAGCCAAGCCAGAGTTTTAGCCCGAATCTAGGCTCGCCGAGCCCGCCGGAGACCCCGAACTTGTCGCATTGCGTTTCTTGCATCGGGAAATACTTATTGTTGGAGCCTCTCGAGGGAGACCACGTTTTCCGAGCCGTACATCTGCACAGTGGCGAGGAGCTGGTTTGCAAGGTAATCCCTCTCCTCCTTCTTCTCCCCCCGCTCCGGGTTAGCCCGATGTCGCCTCTCGGTTCCCCGTGTCGCAGGGGGGCCGAGCACGGTCGTGCGGCTCAGTTATTAAAACAGTTGGAGGAACAAAAGGCAAGGAGAAGGAGATTAAAGGCGCATCCTGTAACTTTTCCCTCTCTCTAGACAATGGCCACGTTATAGCGGTGGCCCGGAGCCAGTTCTGCCGCTTACCCGGGGGATATTGTTCTGGAAAGAGCCGTCCTTTAAGTAGGTCTTAACGTGAGTTCAGATCAGGAGAAAGCCTCATCATTCCCCACTCTCACTTTTCAAAATGGAGTAGGGAATCCCCGGCTAATTTTAAGGTGTTGGGACCTGCTGGCTTCTTCGATTTTTGCTATCCCTTGTTCTGAGTTTGGGGTACAGAAGGGGATGGAGAAGCAGGCAGTGGGGTGATTGGGGGGTGGGGTGGTGGGGAGATTGCCATCAGCTTTTGTCTTAAAAGTGATTATAAAAAAAAAATAATAAAATCCACATCGCATTAATCTGTCTGAGCTCCCTCACCGTGGAGGTTGTTTGCAAACAGCATCCTCCCCCATTGCCCAACTGAGCAAGAATAAAACCTGCACACCTACGGTTTTTAGAAGAGCAGACAAAATAGCTATCCCACTCTTTTTGTAGCCTGCCTGCTTTTCTCTACCTCCTCCCAGTTTGCTCCTACTAGCCAAAGGTGAGCTGTGGGAAAAAGAAACGCACATGCGTCTGTGGAGGGATGTTTTTCTCTTTTCCGGCTGAGGGAATATTTTCCTTTGTTCCTAAATTGTACTTCTCATTGTCTGTGGTGACCCAGACGTATGCCCAGCAAACCCAGGCAGTACCCAGTAGTAGTTTTTAAAACTACGTAGTAAAATGCAACCTTGCAGCCCACGCTGCGGTGTTTGTATTGTTCCCAAAATATGGAATTGTGCCATTTGGCTATCTTGGGCAAATTTCTAGTGTCGAACTAACTGCAAAACGGAAAAGTAGGCATAGTATAGTTTATTTGTATTCCAGGTATTAAATATAGTATTGCTGACCGTTCCATACTTTATCATACTTGATTCATAAGAACTTACAGACTAGACTGTAGCAGGGAAGAGGAAGATAATTGCTCCTCTTTGCTATTTGTAAAGATTGGAGGTCAGAGAGCAATTTAAATAGGCTGCCTGATTGAGTTATAAAACCTGATGTTAAGGCAACCTAGGACTTTGTGTGATTATTTAGGGGAGAAAAAAGGGCCTGTGACTTTGCAAAGGACTAATACTGCATGCTGAACGGAATGCTTTGTTACTAAACTGAAACAGCACATGAGAATTTCTAGAATGAAAGCCCTGCTCGGTGCAGTAGTACAGTGCTGCACTCTAGGACATTGGCATCTTTTCATGAAACAAACAGATCCCACAAAGCTGCTGCTCTGCATGAAATTACAGGTGAACTTGCATGGCAAGTGGTAAAGCGGGGGCTATGCTCTTCTTTGTTTCCTGTTTGGTTTGCCGGATTAGGCACTGTTTTGATAACAGTATGAACAGTGTAACTGCAGCTCACAAAGAGTGGACTTTAACATTCCCCCCCCATTTCCTTTAAGCTGTGTGGTTTTGAGCTGGTCCTGACGTTTGAATAGTATCAGTTTTTCCTTATGTGCGAGGCACTACTTCTGGCTGTGCTCCGAAAATATGATCTTAGCCTGAATTGCTAGTTTGTGAATACACAGTTGTCAGTCCTGGACTCATCTTAATTTAATGCGTGCTTTAAAATGCCTGCAGTATCATGACTACTATTTGTCAAGTGGCCTTCCGGCTAAGAGACCTGCTATCTGGTATCTTATTGAAGATGCTCTCAGAGATTGCTTGCAGAAACATTGGTTTGGATAACAGACACATACTGATGATTCTCAAGATTCATTTGGCTGCACCCACTGACTGTACAGATGCTGTTATTTGCTTCAAGGCTCTGTGGCATCCAAACAATGGTAACTTCTCACTTCCAATTCCCAGCAAGAAACTAAATCAAACTGCAGCTTATTGGACGTTTGTTGAATTGATGCCAGGGATCTTAAAAGCTGGGATAGAAAGAAGCCCTTTGTAAAAGGTATTCTAGACTGTGGCAGTATGATAGCGCTTCCCATCTCCCCCCTTTCAAGCACAGTGCTGGTACATATCCAGACCTACTTATTTAACAGTCTGAGAAGCACAAAACGTTAACTCATTTATATCAGCATAATCTGGTTAGAGGAGAATTCTGGAAAGGCTTTTTTTTTCTTTTTTTTTTTCCCACATGGGGGTTTGAGCTACACAAATGTTCCTGCTTAAATTTTATAGCAGCCGCTTTGTAGAAGAGCCATTCGCTTACTATGTAGTAGTCAGGCGTTTTGAGATCCGAATGTCAATGAATTCTCCTCTGGAATGAATTGCACACCAGGGATTTTCAGCAACACCCCCTCCCTACCCCGGTTCTGCTTCTCTGGCACCCTGTGTCACCAGAATGCCTCAGTGCTAATCTACACCCTGTAAAATGTGCTGGATCTGTTTGGCAGTCTGCCTTTAAGGTTGTTTGTGCCTGTGCCGGAGTATAGCAGCACAGGTATGGGGTGGGGAGAAAGAGGTTTGTGAGGAGGGGGGTGTCTCGGTTTCTTGGGGTTTGAGCTGTTTTCTGCAGAAGGAGTTTGTTAGGGTTGCACTCTGAAGCATTAAATGAGTCAGGTTTGGGAGCCTCAGGTAAATTTTTATTGAACCGTATCTCTCACTCGGTTTTGAAAGCTTTTAAAGCTGCAAAGAAAGCAGGGAGATTTGGTTATTGGAGAGGATACTTGGAACATAAACGGACGAAAAACAATTGCAGTCTAAACCAATTGGTTAAAGACCCATTCCAGTTCTTCATTTTTATGTTCAGTTAGAATGACACATGACGACCTTAAATTCTTTTTACCAAGGGTAACAAAACACCTCAGAGCAAGTTACATATTAATAGAATTTTTATGTTGGTGGAAATGCTAATCCCTTGCTTTGCAGTACCTCTGGAGCATGTAGAATTAAAAATAAAAATCACCCTATCAATATGTTGTTCGTATTCTCCTTTAGCACACTGCCTTCTGTTGTTCTCAATGAAGCCTTTCTTCTTGTAATGTGGGCATTTCTCAATTGACTCAAATACTGATTCATTCGTCATCACTAGATTATAGTAACGTTTTATATTTGGGTTTCCCGGCAGCCTTTTTAATTCTTACAGCTCATTCATAAGATCAGTGATAACATACTTACTAGTAAAGGGACACTTAGCTTTTAATGGAGCACTTGATTGAAATGCAGAGAGTTCAGGGTGGTTTTGTCTTTGCCTTTTGAAGGATGTTTGTCTGCACTCCCAACAAGCAGGACTGTTTCCCCGGTTGTCCTTCTGACCTTATAAACAGCCATTGTAAAACTGAGACTTTGAAAGTGAAAGTGACTGTGCTGTTTGTCAGAGATGAAAGAAAGGCAGGAAGTAAATAGCAACAGTGCTAGATGATATTTTAAACTGAAAATCCTTAAAGCTTTAATGGGTTAATAAAATCGAGAGAGAGGCATGTGGATCAGAGGGGATTGAATATGACAGCGACTCTCAATACAGAGCTTTAGGCCATATTCTCTATGAGTTTATTTGGATGGAAAACAGAAGATAAACACATTTCCTTCTGAGTACTGCCCTCATACATTGCTAGCCTTCACAGCGTAATTCAGATTACTTTCTAAATTCGATGGGCTATTAGCTAATGAAACGATTCCTTGCTACAAGTTTTGAAGACTAGCCTTTGCTGTCAAGGTTGCGTGTATCTCCTGCGTGGGGTTGCACAGTCTGTTTTGTCTTGTCCTCGGTGCTGTGAGCTTGTGACATCCTGTTTACATCAGTGCAGCTTCAGCAGCGGCATAAATTGTACTTGGAGATGGTTCTGTTAACAGAATTAGATGTACCGTAACTCCCCTGTCCTTCGTATCGCTAACCCTGGCTTTACTGTCATTGTTCCTGCAGGTGTTTGATATTGGCTGCTACCAGGAGTTATTAGCACCATGTTTTTGTCTGCCTGCGCATAAAAATATCAACCAAATTACTGAAATAATTCTTGGGGAGACAAAAGCGTATGTGTTCTTTGAAAGGAGCTATGGGGACATGCATTCGTTTGTGCGTACCTGCAAGAAGCTTAAAGAAGAGGAGGCAGCCAAACTCTTCTATCAAATAGCTTCCGCTGTTGCACACTGCCATGATGGTGGACTGGTACTGCGAGATCTCAAGCTGCGAAAGTTTATTTTCAAGGATGAGGAAAGGTAAGAGTCTCCCTTACTTTTTACAGGTGGGGGGTGCCTGAGGTCAGGCATTCAGAGTTACAGGATGCTGTGCCCTTTGTTGTCACCGTGACATTGTTTGTGGTACGCAAGGTGTTACACTTGGCTTTCTTCTGCAACCTGGTCATTGGACGCGTGTGCCATTTTACCTTCTGGCTTAGGCTTTGGAGTACAGTAAGTATAGTGTTTTTTGCATCTGTGCCTGGCCTCTGCATCTCAAACCAGAGCAGCACCCTCATTTCTGAAAAGGAGACATCTGGAGGAAGGCTCTGCATAGATGTCTGGTGCAAGAGCTTCGCTATCATAAGTGCTGCTGGCTTTAAGGAACAAAAGATCCAGGTTGTTAAAGAGGGCTGGAGACTGAAATGGTTCATTCCAGTGAGGAAGCATGAAGAAGACAGACAAACAGCCAAGCTGCTATTGCTGACATAGGTTGGAGGGAAGGGCTACCAGTGCTTTGAAGGGATGCTCTGAAGACAGCTTCTTGCTTCCCGTGCTGCAAGGGTCTGGAGGCTGCTCCCAAGAGTATTGTGTGGTCACTAATCATAGCGAGACTAAAACTGCCTTGCTGTGTGGGTGCCTGGTTTCAGTATCAGAGCTGTTGTGGTACTTGGAGCTACCTTTTTGTTTGTTTTTAAAATATCTCCTCCCTGAGCATCCTTCTTTCTCAGTAATAGGGTAGTAAATTATTTGGGGAAGGAGTATGGGAAGACAGGAAAAGAAATAGTGCTGGATGCTGTAGGTATATCTTTGAAGTGCTGTTCCTGATGCTGACCCATAGCTGTACTGTTGCACCTCTGGAAACTTCATATCTCTTTCCATGTGATTACCAGTTTTTGTTATGTTACACTATGTATTTGCTTTCAACTTCCATATAAAGCACCCAAGTAACGAACACTGTCAGAACAATGTCAAGCTTTCACAGAGAGATGAAATTGGAAGATGACCATTATGAAAAAAAAAGAAACTAAATCAGGGCAGAGCCTTCCTTTGTGCTTCTTCATGCCTTGGTAGAGGATGGGGAGGTGTTTTTCCCTTTTAGTTAAATCTTGTAAACTGTTCAAACTGTTGGAGGTGAAATAGATGATCTGGGGAGCTTTGTTAAAAATAACCAGTGCGTATCAATTCCATTTGGGGCTATTTGGGGAAGTTCCAAGCAACAGCCAAGGCACCTAAGTGTTTTTTTTTTGCAGGCTTAGTAAGTCCATGATATGAGAATTAAAAAAAAAAAAGAAAAAAATACAGTCCAGTCACTAAAAAGTTTATGGCCTTAAAATAAAAATGACCAACATCTATCCTGTTGAAATATCCTCAACTTAAATTTTACTACAAGCTGAGTTGTGCAAAATAAACTTCTCCTTTTAATCTCTTTACAAACTGAAAAGTAAAAGACATATTTTCACTTCTTATTTCAGTTCAGGCAGTTTTCTGCAAAGCAGATATTCTGCAAATAGTCTCTGTTTTTCTGCCACAGCCCAAATATATATGATTACCCTTTCTTCCTCAAAGAAGAAAGCCTAAAATGAAACTATCTTAATGCCCATTCAGAGGGAAATGCAAAGCAGATAGACGTAAACAGCACTTTCACAACTTTTACTTGGAGTTTAATAATTATAGCATTATAGCACCTTTGATGCAGATAAGAGAGAAACTTCTACAAAGTAGTTGGGAGAGGGATTATTTTCTGTTGTAGAAGGTAACGTACTAATGGTAAAACTTTTTTTTTTTTTTTTTCTTGGAGATGTATGTAAACTTGTGGTTTTTTATGAAGGAGGGGCACTTGGAGAAGCCCTGGGGCTCACCCTGGCTTTCTGCTCTTGGCGAAGGCAGCGTGAGTTCAGAGCAGTGCAGTGGGTGCAGACGTGGTGAATACTTTTGAACTCCTACCCTGCCGCTTACTAGGAACTGAATGCAGCACGAGGCACGGGGCCAAGTCCTTTAGCCACCCAAGAAGAGTGTGCGTACTATAATAGCAGTGTTGGCTTTTTATGAATGTTTTTAAACATAACTGGAGTCTGCAGAATCACGCGGTTACTCACTTTTGAACAGTGTCTTCTAATTATACAATAATTCACTTTAAAGGTCAAATGCGACTCGCTGGTTATTTTGAAGATAATCGTAATGCGGTTTTCTTCTTGGATGTAATGTTGATTTGTAAGTAGAGAGGTATTCTAATCCATTCTCTGCTCAATAAACAGAGATGAAATAGGGTGAGATAGAAATAGACCCAAACAGTGACTGTCTTTTTTTCACATGCTCCGATTGTCAGACTGTAATCAGTCATCACTTTCAATTTGCTGCTATATTTAGGCTGAAAAAAATCTTCCTGGTCCTTCCGGGTTCACAGAGGTGTTTGTGTGTTGCTCGCACCCATTGGAGCTCGCCTTTCCCTGGGGCTGCCAGTGCTGGGTGCTGAGCAGCTTGCCTTTATGAACCTGCTGTCAGCCCTGGTGCCTGGGAGATGGGGTTCTGCACCATCTATTGCTCTTTGATACCTGTAATGAATCAAGGAGGAAGAAAAGAGGTTAAAAAGGTGTTTTGAGAAACGTGGGTGAACTCCACTGCTGTGCATCGTCTGTTCTTCAGCAAAGCTCATTCTCAGTTATTTCCTAACTGCTTCTTCAAGTCTGTTTTTCTGCAGTTCACCTTTAGTACCTATTGCTTTGAAACTTTCTCTTTTTGAACACTCTCACAGCTTTTATTTTGGTAGAAGAAAAGATGGGAAATCCAGCATGCAGGCAACGTATGAATGGAAAACTTAGTTCTTTCACTATTTTTTTGAAGATGCTTGTCTGCTTTAGCTGAGAGCTGCAAGACTGGAGGAGCCAGAGAGAATGTGAAGCTATATGGAAGCAGTTCTGTTCCTTTATAAAAGAAAATCAATTAAAGCATTTCTTAATACCTACTCCTTCCATTGCTGATGATGGAAAGTTCAATATGAAATTAGAGCTCCTGGGGTTTTGGGGTCTGGTACATACAGCATCACAACTCTTTCCGCCTCAGTCCCGTTATCTAAATTGCGGATGGAATTTGAAAAGATTCTGGCTCCTGATCTAGCAGGATCATGAGTGCTGTTTGCTCCTCATGATGCTGCTGCAAAGAATGCATGTTATTTGGATGTTGCAAATTGCAGTGTCTTGTGATGTCTGTAAGGAATCGGGAAGTAAGAAAGTAGAAGAGGTAACGTTGGAGGCTGGTAATGCTGAGCATTTTATAGGGGTTCTGATTTTGCGGGTGAGTTTCTCTCGACTTGCTAAATCAAAAGTAGATTGTACTGACATGTTGTGGCTTACTGCTGCGTGAGTGGAAACGCACCTGCACTTCAAATGAAATCCATAATTCCACAGTGTAGAGACAAAGCAAAACAGTTTGTCTGTGTTTCAGGGTTTTTTATCTATTGCTTCTTTTTATCCTGAACTACAGAAATTTCAAAGATATGGCAAATTGCATTCCATGAAAATGATACATGCTGTTGCCAAAACCCTTGGGTCTTTCATGGTGGTTTTTTTTTTTTCTTTTTAATTTGGTATAAAAGAAGTTTTGGGGTATTGTGTTTTGGGGGGAAGGCATGTCTGATTCTTTTTGTAAACTATAGGTGAAATAGTTGCAGTAGTATTGAAGTATTGAAATTTCAGAGTTAAGCTTCTTAAACCTGCAGCTGGTCTTCATGAAGCAGAACCTCTAAGACATTACAGCATGGCTGGAAATGTTTTGTAAGACTGGGTTAGCAAGCAGCAGCGCATCCATTAAATGAGGGCAGTGACTTTCAGAGCACTAAAAGAACGGAAAACAACACTGACTTGGGTCTCACTAGACTTTCTAAAACACCTATAAGATTCTTAGATGCTTTAAAAATTGGGTCCTTAAGCTTCTAAATAAAACGTCAAAACAGTAAAGATGAGCTAAGATAAAATATGTGGGTTTGGTGATTTTTTTTTTTTTTTTTTTTTTTTTTTTTTGTCCTGGATACTAAGCCAGATCAACATTGATGTTTGTGGGACTCTGGCTTTTGATTATTTTTGCTGTGTTCATGTCACAGTATTTCGTTTTCCTTGTACAGCCTGTCCTCTTAGTAGGCCCTTGGGCAGAGTGACTGTGCCCTTCTCCTAGCTGGTGTCCCATAATGATGGTGCAGAATGGGTAGGTCATTTTGGGTTGGCTAAAAATAGCATTCTACACTGTATTTAGCTAATAAAGTAGTTCATCAGTCTGATATATAGCAGATGCTTTGAGAGAGCCACCTCAAAGATCTCAGAATTAAATCAAGCATTTCTGTGTTGGTTATTCCAGTGGTTTTCTTAATACAAGAACATTTCTGCTGTCAGGGAATTGTTAATTTCTTTAGTGTATTTTTAAGCCTTTAATTATATTAAAATATTAGCTGTCGTAATATTTGAAGCTTAAAGACCTTGTACATTCATCATACTTATTGAAGGGAAAATTAAAATAATTTCAGTATTTAGATATTGTAATTTTCCTGTGTTCTTTGAGTAAATACAAGAAATGGTAGGCAGGTGGGATTGAATAAAAATAAATAGAATTTGACACTTTTTGCTTTGTGCCAGGGGAATGCAGCCAGTACAATACACTAAATTAGAAAGCCTGTGTTAGCATAACATATTTATTTTGTGTTCTTAGAATGTGGTGGGTTTTTTTTCTTTTTTTCCTCTAGAATTTCTCAGCTTTGAGTGGATGATGCTTCGAGATGACCTAGTTGTGCTTTTTGCAATCCTAGTGATACAAACGTGATCCCATGAAAAAAATACAGAATGCATATATTGACCTTTTTCCAAGTAGGGCTTTCATTTTCTTATAGTTAGCAGTAGTAAGTTTCCTCCCAAGCATTTCTCGAATTGTAATGTGGTCAAACACTTTTTCCCTGTGGTGGTAGAGCTTGTAGAGCTTGCTGTTTTACTACATGATTCAGTAGAGGACAGGCAAGTTAATGCTTTCCCTGAGTCCAAGGAAGAGGGTCCTAAAGTGTAAGCATTTCACAGTACCCAGAACAGGGCAACAGGACCAGAGTGTCATAGGTCAGGTATCAACCCAGAAATTACTCTTATTTCTTATCTTCCTAGAATATGGGGAAGAAGGCAAATTTCTTCACAGGCAGCAAATCTGTGCTGTCAAACTTAGGACAGAGGATGAAGCGGTTGCACAACTTCTTTCTGCAGAATGGTTTGTGCTGCCGTTCGCCTTCATGTGGTTTGGTTACTCAGCTTCTGTTTTCTCCCAGCATTCCTGGGAACACCACACTTTGGATTTGTTGGTTATGCGGGCCCTTACCCTTGGGGCTAGGAGGCTATCTGCAGATGACCAACATCATGCCAGCCCCATGAATTGCTTAAATCTCCCAAGGGCATAGATAGTCATAGCGGTTAAGTGTTGTCCCTGAGGTCATAAATGAAAGCAAAACCTAGGGAAAAGTTGGTTGTTGACTGGCCCCAGAATGAGGATGGGAGCTCCAGTGGACCTTGAGTCAGTTCAAGGCCCTTCAGCAAGATCATGAGTAGTGACAAGCTTTGCTGTGGCACCTTGCTCTGGAGTTTGCAGCAGGTTTTGCTCTTGGATTGTGCTGTATTTAGGTATTTTACTCATAGTTGGACACCTATCTTTTCTTCTTTGCCCTGTCTTCAGTCTTGCCACTCTGTAGCCTCCTGCACTAGCTCTGCTGATGGGCAGTGTAGAGGTGCAGCCCCATGCCATGCTTGGAGCAGGAGGGAAGCTCCAAGTGCTTGGGTGCCTGCCTTTAGGCTGGCTAGACTGCTGCAGGTTGTCCTGTCCAGCCAACTTCACCACGCTGTGTGACTTTGTGAGGTGCTTCTGGCTGAACGTCGTGTTACATGTTGGCTGTAGTGCCAGATGAGGTTGGTTTGGGCACCTGTGACAAGATGCCCATCACAGGATTGATCTCTCTGATGATGGCCGCTTTGCAGTAACTGACAACAGATGTCTCTTGAGATGTCTTGCATTAAGAGTTCTACAACAGTTGTTTTTTTTAAGACTTGAAAATCTCTGTCATAGGCTTAGTGCAAAATACTTCGTGTTGGCTTTTGAGCAGAGTCTGAGGATACCTGTGGACATCTGTGCTGGAGGAGAGGTGGGGAGCCCAGCTAGGGACAGCTGCAGTGGACTGGCATGGTGAAATTCTTCTGCTATTTTGTTTTCTAATTGTCCTTATCAGACTCTGAGATTACTTCAGGCTTGGGAGGGAGAGGAAATGCAGAGGTTGTAAACGGGAGCCAACCTGGGGCTTATTTAATCTTAAGCACCTGCTTTTTGGTAGATGTATATTACTTGGAGACAGGTTTTACAGCCACTAAGCAAAAGGTTTCCAGCGGGGTTGTGAAATAATGGGCCTGCTTTGTCTTAGATGTGCTGAGCACCCACTGCAGCCTCAGAAAGCGTTGGGCTTTTTTTTTGCCATGTGCAGTAATGTTAACAAAATACAACTTTGGTCTCCTTTCCCTGTGGAGCTGCACCATGCATTATATGAAAAGACCTAGAAAAGATGATGAACACAGCGTACTGTTGACAGCAAAGCCTTTTAAAATACTGACCTTCAATGTGATCTTACTAAGAAAATAAAAGTGAGATGAAATAGCTGCTGTGAGCCAGATGCTTATCAAACAATGAACTCCTTGCAGTATTGCAGCCAAGCTCCTTTATGGAAGGGTCTGCATTGGATTTCAGAGCCAGCACCCCAACACACACATCGCTACCCATCTACCTACTATTTGGGGAACTAAGTATACATGTCATATGTTCCAAGCCAGTTCTACGTGAGTGTTGTGAAGCTGAGGTCTTTGGGGCCCCAGCCTTTCCTGGAGGTGTGCGAGGAGATGGTCTTGGAGCATTTTTTTAAAATTGAAGCCTGTAGAGAAAAAGCCAGCTTGAAACAAGTTAAAAACCCTAAGTTGGTGAGTCCTGGGGGTGCAGGGCAGGGCTGAGTGTGCTGGTAGCATCCCTTCAGAGGAAGGGTGGGGGATATGTAATTTTTACAGGCTTCCTCATTCTACGGAAGTACCAGTGAAGGAATCTTCCCTTAGGAACAAGGTTCATCCTGTAAACCTGTACTGTCTGCAAGTCCCAGTTGTCTTTCGAAACATTTCCTTGAGCCTGTTCCATTATGCAAGAGGCTGTTTGTCTGACAGCCTTTGTGCAGGTTTTGGTTTGGTGTTGGTTCCCCCCTCCCACCCCGCCCCAAAGTTGCGTAGAATGTTGTGCGGTGAACTCCCAGGCTGTGTGCTGTTATGCCCTGGAAGGGATCTTGCGGTGAAAGGAGCAGGATTTAAATTGATGGCATAACATTTCCCCTCTGATCCCATGTGCCTTGCCGCCCCCGGAGGAGATGGGGTAGTTCTGAGTTCAGAACAAGCCTTTGCACCGAGCCGCAAATCATCTGCGCGGGGTTTCGTTAGCCGCCTTCCCCATCTCGCTGTCTCCGTGACGGCAGCCTGCTTCTGCATTATTTAGGAGAGATTCCCTTAGTTTAAAAAAAAAAATCAATTAGCAAAAGATAACTGTTTCCAATGTCAACCTTCCCTTTTATTCTTTTTTCCCCCTCCTTGTGACTCTAATGGCATGATTGCATTCATGCTCATATCATCTTTATGATGGGGTGCTAGCAACTGACCTTGATTAAATGACCTGTAAATTATTGGCCACATAGGAGCAATTCCTGATCTACTGGGCATTTGATGGCTTGAGTGCCTCTACCTAGGGAAAGACTTTCCTGGCCTCAATCAGAGTAATATTGAAATATGAGGTAGGATTTGTTGGGTGCCTTCAGTTTGTTGTTTTTTTTTTTTTTTTTTTTAATGTGTAAGTTAATTTAGGGGAAATATTGTGAGGCACCTCTTCCCTTTAGAAGTTGCCATTTTATATTTACCCATAGTCATATTAAAAAAACAGCAATTTGGATGGTTGTGACAGTTGTTTTCTGATCTCTGTAGGCATGAGGCTGCTATATAGGGACTGTAAATCTGGATCATCTGATTTTGACCCAACCTCAATAGCAAGATAGTGTACCTGCGGTGTCTGAAGCAGGATGGCTCCTTTTGCCCAAGCAGCTGATTAGGGTGTTGTCTGGGGGATGATGCTGGACTGAAATTGTGGGTCTGGTCTGCAGTTTAGAGTTCCCCAAATGGTAACAGTGGCTGAGCTGTGGTTCAGGTGTTAGTTCCCGTGCAGATGACTTTGGGGGCAGACTAGAAGCAACTGCTTTCATTCATTCAAGCATGGACTCCTTTACTACTGACTGTTTATTCACTGCAGTAGAGATATTTTCCTCTGACAGACTCAGACTTTCAGTCACTGTTTCTGCTTTAAATGTTCCAGTTTTTTTTTTTTTTTTTTTCTCCTGCCTTATGAGCTTAGAGCCCTCTGAATAATTCCACTAATTTTGGTATGGAAACTGTGTTTGCTTTTGGAAAGCAAGTGTGAATGCCGGGTTCTTGCAGCCCTGGCTTCAGTATCAAAAGGCAGGATAGGAGTTTGCCAGTAGCCCTTCAGCTCTGCAGGGAGGAATAACGCGAATCACTATGAAAAAAGTGTGTGTGCAACAAACCTGTCTGCTAGAGATGGGTGCTAACTCGGGAGGTTGCATTGAAGAATCTTCTGGAAGACTTTTAATTGATTAGGTTTTGTTACATTACTGAAGAGCAAAGTCTGAATGCAGTCAAGTAATGAATGGCATATTGATAAGAAATTCAGAGTGGTATTGTTTTTCATGGGTTTCCCTGACGGTTTCTATGGGGACAAAGACGCATTTCCCGTCTGAGTGCTGCTGCTGCCCTCTGATTGCACTTCTGTGGTTTCATTCACCAGTAATGGGAAAGCATTCATAGGCAGAATAGCTTCCCCTTTTTAAATAGCCATGATTCAGGGTTGTATTTTTTTTTTTTTAATGCATTAGACTAATGCAGTGTTTTATCAATGATCTGATAGATGCATAATGCTCTTTTTCCAAGTCCTTATTCAGGGTCTGCATTAAAACTTGAAATTATGTACTGTAATTACGTAAGCCTTGACAAAAGTCTTTGTTGCCCTACAGTATGTCTACAAAGTGATTCTCATCCGGCTTTGGCAGTAGCTTACATTTGAACGTTAGGGATTAATTTTGTTGCAACCATTTGAATGGTTGAACTCAAATGCTGATGCTTTTGGAAAAGTTGTTTTTTTTTTTTCTCCTGCGGGGGTCCTTCAGTTGACTGATGTGAGTTAATTAGTTAGAGAATAAAAGGGTTTTAGGAATGTGACTTTTTTTTTTTAATTTGAAAAAAAAAGAAGATAATTATTGTTTGTCCTTTTTCTGCTCTGTAGTGGGAGGCGCTTCAAAGCTGATTGTGATTTCACGTCTCGGTGTTTGGTTTTGAGTCAGTCCCTTGTCTGCCAAGTGTCGAATTTAGGATTGTCCAGTTACCCTGCAATTGGACACACTCCCCACCCTTTACTGTGGAGGTTCTGTATTCTCAGAAACTATTTGCAGTTTTGGGGATCAGTTTGTTGTTGTTGGCTTTTATTCTTTTTCCTGGGTATTTGATTTCAGTGCTTCCTCTGAGAGAGTGTGTGTGGGAGAAAGAAATTGCTTCTCATCCAGGGTGTCTCTGCACTTCTGTGCATTTAAACTCCCCTCTTTCCCATTCTCTTCCACCACCACCCCTAAAAAAAATGCTCTCTGGCTAACAGAAAACAGAGCTCTTTTAGCTAATGCTTGAAATGTGGAGGAAGGGAAGGCTAGGCCAGAACTGGAGGCTCACTCTTGCGGAGTTGGGGTGCTGTGCACTGGGAAATAGCTCCTGAGCCAGGCTGCTTCTTTTTGGTTGCTTGAAAAAACATGAAAGGACTGTAAAAAGGGGAGGGAGACTTTACACCTGCGTATTTCCCAACTGTAGTCTGATTACAGATTGTATTCTATATGGGAGGCTGATGTGCAGAAACTCGGCGCCTGTGGGTGCAAACAGGCTGGAGTGGGTCTCCCCAGCCCTGGTGCTGGCTGTGCTTAGGGGCTTTGGGCAAGGATGGAGAATCTGCATTGTCATCTTCTACAAAGACACCCAGCCTTGCAAAGGAAAATGGGAACATCCAAGTTGTTTCTGGTGGTAATTTGGAGGGGGCAGAAAGTCACACTGAGGCCACGTACCTGGCCTCAGGTACGTGCTGGAGAGAGATGGCAGCTTCTGAGGTCTGTGAGGGAGCTGTGTACTGGTGTGTACAGTGGCATGTCCAGTCCCATACCAGCACTGCCTGGTTGCAGAGGAGCCATTCCACTGCTGGTACCTTTATACACGAGGATGTTACTAGTTGAAGGCTTCGGGGTTGGTGGGGAGGGAGGAGGAGGACCGCTGAAGGTTGTGGTTTTGTTGTATTTGGGACCTTTTGTTTCCTCAAAAGCCCGTCAGCTCAGCAGGATGAAAAACCTGGTCGGAGTCTGTGCTTCCTTTGGCCATGGCTTATGGAAGAGCAGGCAGATAAGGGCCAGCTGTTGTTCCATTTGCTTGCTCAAACAAAACCCTCCGTGGCATGTGCAGAAAGCTGCAGCCTGCAGCACCTTGCAAGAAAGGCAAGGCATCGTATGCTGCTTCTGTTCTATTGTCAATAAATGGTAACTTTTCCAACAGGAGAAGTCCAGTAGGATTTTTCTTGACACACCTTGCAGTCTGTTCTTCCTGGTTTTGAACCACATCCACTGTAGAAAATAAGAGATTAGGGAATCCCAAATGTCTTTGTAATATAAAAGCTTCTCAGTGAACTGTTTCTCTAATTTCTTTGGCATCTCTTAGAATTGTGAATAGGATGGGAAATTAATCATAGGATGGGAGATTAATCATAGAATGGTCTAGTCTGGAAGGGGTCTCCAAAGGCCATCTAGTCCGACCCCCCCCCCCAGTCGCAGGGACACCCCCAACTAGACCAGGTTGCCCAGGGCCTCATCCAGCCTCCCCTTGAATATCTGCAGGGAAGGGGCCTCAACCACCTCCCTGGTCTACCTGTTCCAGTGTTCCACCACCAGCATTTCCCTGTGCTGCTGATGCTGGGATGGCAGAAGAGTGGGGGTGTGAATTTCCTCCTGTAAGTTGTTTATAAATAGCATGCTCTGCCCCTGTCCCTGTGTGCGTTCTGCTCCTGTTAGCAAGAGTGAGTCGATGCGTTCCTGTCTGGCAGTTCAGCGACTTAGTGCATGTTTGAGTAGTTGGCTTCACCGTTTTATTGCTGTGCATAATTTTCTATGGAAAAACTGAGGTGGGCAATGCAAATTGAACCTCAACTCATGTCCCTGCCTTCCCTTTCATTTCTTCCTCTCTGTTCTCTGCCCTCTTTGGTGAGTTTTCTTTCTCTGGGCATTTTTTCTCTTTCTTCTTCCTGTGCTGTGCAAGTGCAGGAACATACTGAAGCTGAGCATCATCGTTGTGACAGGACTCTCTTCTGGTCAGTCTCTGGTTTTGGACCTTCTGAGCTGTGTATGGAGGGAAATTTGCTGTGGTCTTGAGAATCGTAGTTAAGTTTCTCCTTGCAGCCAGCTTCCTGTGTGCGGTACTGCTGCTGTAAAGTATTGTTTGAGTGCTAATGAGGGGGTTGTCCATTGCCAGGCAAAGTGTGTTAGGCTGGCAATGGGTAATTAATCAGGAAGCAGGTGTGTTGCACAAACCCCATCAGCATCCGCTCTGGAGGAGAAAACACTGGCCTGTTTGAGGAGGGAAGGAGCTGTGTTGGCACACTGTGCTTGGAAGCCAGGTATTCTGAATTCTGTGTTTATGACTTCCTGAGGTGAGGTATGTTGCCAAAGGAGCTTTCACCTCTGCTAGTAAACGTCTCTAGCTGTTGAAAAGGTCCAAGCGTTACTATGAGGGTTTATGGCACAGTTGCCTCTGGAGCACTCCACCGAGTGAAATGCTCTTCTGTTGGTTCAAAGAAGATAGTGCTGAGCTGCCCTGGAACCAAGTCTAAGCCAAAGGTGGCCCAGCTGTCTTTTGCAACTCAAGGCTGAGCAGCCTTGTTCAGAAAACATTTAGGAAACAGGGCTCTCCTTGTCTGTTTTTAATGCCTGCTAAATGATGTGCTTTAGTGAAGAGATGTGGGTTCTGGGATGAAGTTCAGTCCCTGCCTGTGGATGTCTGTAGTATGGGAATGTGGCCATGACACAGGGCTAAGAGTGAGATTGAGGGATGAGGACAGTAATGCTCAAAGTTAAGTTATGACCTCCAGTTGTTGAAAAGAAATCCTGCACTACTGCAAGGCCACTCTTCCACCCAGGTGCACTGGACAAGTCTGGTTGCATTGCACTGATACCTGCTGTCAAAGCCAACCATTGCTGGCAAACAGTGTGAAGGGTAATTGCTAATCCTTTTGGATGCCTTTAACAGGGACAGAATTTTAAATACAGTTACAGATGCTAGCAGTGAGAATTAAAAGCAAAGAAAGGTTATGTTCATCTAGTGCTATGACAAGCAAGTTTAGCGTGTTCTTTTTCTGCTCCTTTGTGATATCCATAAGGGAAGAAAGTTGTCTTGCAGAGATAATTACTGCAGCACAATGACAAATTCACAGTGCTTTGCAGGCAGAAGGAGTTTGCAATCTAGATAAGGCATCCCTGTTGTCTCTCTGCAAGCCTTTTGCTAGCTTTTCTGTTTGTTCCTATGTGAGGAGCTCCACTGGTTTGGCTGGGTAGATTAGCTCACTCTTAATGTTGGCATTGAACTCACCTGATTCCCTGTGCCCAAATGTCTGTTTAGGAAGACTGAGATCTGTTAAAACATTCCCTTCCTTAACGCTGGGATAAAGAAAAATATTGTTTGGTGAGAGGGATTGTTTAGGGTCGGAGTGGCAATTTTATTCTTGTTGAACCTTGTGGAATTACAGGCACAAGTAACTGCTCACCAGTGTGAAGGTGTCAAAATAACCTTGTCTAGTTAGTATTAGACTTGTATTTGGATGTGCATCCTACACGGGTACATTAGAGTTCAGCCTACAGCAATAATCTTGAGGCTTATGTCTGTTTGGATATCATATCTACTTAAAATTACCAAAAGCATGAATTTGGCAATTACTTCCATCTTTTTAAGACCTTGTTAATGGTTTTACTGGACATTACTGTGAACCTGTAGCTGTGTGTGTGGCAATGTTCCCTACAAGTATCTAATATCTCTAAGCAGTGTAGAGGAAGCAGTATCAACTAGTTGTAGCAAGTGCTGTAAGTGGGATTTTAAACCGATGCTCTTCTGTGATTGTTGAATTTTGTAGAATATTTGTGTTTTGATGTTTGCTTACCTTGATGGCTTTGTCTTCTTTGCCCACAGGACTAGAGTGAAATTGGAGAGCCTAGAAGATGCTTATATTTTAAGAGGAAATGATGACTCTCTTTCTGATAAGCATGGATGCCCAGCCTATGTGAGTCCAGAGATCTTGAACACAAATGGCAGCTACTCTGGCAAAGCAGCGGACGTATGGAGTCTAGGTGTCATGCTTTATACCATGCTAGTTGGACGCTATCCTTTCCATGACATTGAGCCTAGTTCCCTCTTCAGCAAGATCCGTCGTGGGCAATTTAACATTCCAGAAACTCTGTCCCCCAAGGCAAAATGCCTCATACGTAGCATACTGCGTCGGGAGCCATCGGAAAGGCTGACTTCACAGGAAATTCTGGACCATCCATGGTTTTCTACAGATTTTAATGTAACAAATTCAGGATATGGTGCTAAGGAAGTATCAGATCAGTTGGTGCCTGATGTCAACATGGAAGAAGACTTGGACCCATTCTTTAACTGAGCACAAAGACTGGTGTTCAGGAGGTACACAACCTGGAGATGGACACATGAAGGAGCCCTTCCTGACCGTGTTAAATCACATCCTGCATCAGCCTAGCTTGGTAGCAAAAGACACTCAGAGGTCCTTGGGTTGAGAAGGAACCTCCACAAGGAGCTAATATAACAAATGTAGCATGGGGACAGATTGGGGGGTGGGGGGAGCTTGCTATCAGGTTAGATTGATTTGGAGGAGAAAAGGCAGCATGGAGCAATTGTAGCTTCTCACCTTTTTGGAGCCAAGGAGACTGCACATGCCAATTCTGGTGCAGCTGTATCACTCCTGTTTCTGTTCCATTAAAAATAGTGGTAACTCATGACAAATAGAAACTTTTTTGCCTCGGCTCACATCTTGGCATCGCACTGTTAGATATTTAACTTCAGCCATTATTCAGGGAAAGTACAATTGGCTAACATTTTTTTTTTTTTTTAATCGGATGTCTAATAATTAATGGGATTAATTTAAGAAAAAAATTAGGTGCACAAAGATGGACATGAAAAGTGGGTGCTAAAAACAAACAAAATTTCAGTTCATGTCTCTTGATAGCTATTTTCAACTCATTTCTTCTAAATAAACTACTTAATATTCTTGTCAGGAAATGACATTTTAATGCTTTGTTCCCTTAAGGGGAAGTAACTGTCATTTAACAAGCTGTTCTGTTTTGTGTCAAATGGTTTGTTGCAGGAAGCTATTATAACTCGAACTTCCAGATGCATTACTGCTATAATAGGGGGAAAAAAAAAAAAAGAAAAATATTTTTTTTTTTTTNNNNTTTTTTTTTTTTTCTTAAGATACGAGATACTGGCTTCCATATCTGCCATGCTGCACGTATATGACTAGAGAGGGCAAGAAGCCCTTAGTCGTGTCTTTATCTGAGAACCGATCTCTTCTTTAACTGACTGGCCCATGTGTAAATAGAGGGCTCTTTATTATTGAAGAAGAGTATTGTAGGGTTTTTTTCTTTGAATTCCTCTCAACTTGGGAAAAGAATTCTTTGGGTTTGATTTTTTT
>VZRU01009606.1:189509-217725 GCA_013398155.1 Pedionomus torquatus | reverse complement strand
TTGAGATAGATACCCCCCCCCCCCCCCCGACTCTATTCCCCATGTTTGGAGAGTCACCTAGAAGATGAAAACAGAGGGCAATTTTTAATTTTCATGATTGCCTTGACATTTAAGGCTTTATGCTATCAGTATCCCCATGCAACCAGTATCCCCAGCTCTTATTACACTGAAACTTGAATGCTCTGTAGAAGAATTTAATTTAGATTTTGTAAGATCTAGCCTTTTGAAATCAGCATAAATTATAATGTTCCAGTCAATAGTTTGTCCAGCAGATGGCAAGTCACTTGATTTTGCTTAAGTATGTCTCAATCTGTTAAACAATAAGTCTTTTCTCTGAAGTAGGACTAGTGCTCATGCAGTAAGAATAAGCTCGTTCTAACAGTTTTGCTTTGCTTTTCTGTTCTATACAGTGAGAGTTTGTAAATACAATGTATTAAAGAATGTTTGGTAGCAACATGTGAACTAGGCCCATGAAAAAGAAATTGACCCAAACTACTCAACCTCAATCATAAGATCAAAAGATGTCAGGGAATTTTTTCTTATTTGTTGGTTGGTTGTGGACTTTCTTTGTAGCTTATTGTTTCACAGCTGTTTATTTTTGTTTTGAAGAATGTCTGAAAGCAGGACTGTAAAATCACAGAATCACATATTCATAGGGGTTGGAAGGGACCTCTAGAGATCATCTTGTCCAACCCCTTGCCAGAGCAGATTCATCTAGACCAGGTTGCATGGGATTGCATTCAGGTGGGTTTTGAGTCACCCCGGCAAAAGAAAGTCTACAATGTCTCTGGGCTGCCTGCTCCAATGTTCTGCTACTCTCAAAATAAAGTTGTTTTACCTCATGTGGAGATGGAATTTTCTGTGTTCCATCTTGTACCCATTGCCCCTTGTCCTGTCGCTGGGCACCACTGAAGAATCTGGCTCCATTTACCCACCCAGTCATGCCATCATAGAAAGCTATCAGATTGGTCAAGTATGATTTCCTTTTGGTGAATCTGTGTTGAATCCTGGTAACCTTCTTTTCCTCCAAATTCTTAGAGATGACATCCAGAATGAACTGTTTCACTACCTTTCCAGAGGTGATGGTGAGGCTGACCAGACTGTAGTTTCCTGGATCCTCCTTCTTGCCCTTTCTGAAGACTGGAGTAACATTGCCTTTTCTCAAGTCCTCAGACACCTTCCCAGTTCTCCATGACCTTTCAAAGATGGTGGAGAGTGGTTAGCAATAATATCTGCCAGCTCCCTCAGTACTCATGGGTGCATCCCATCAGGGCCCAGGGATTTGTAGGTGTCAGGTTTGCCAAAATTATCTTTAATCTGATCCTCCTCAACCATGGGAGTCTTTCATTCTCCAGACTTTTAATCTTACCACCGGTGTTTGGGATTCTTGGAGGCCAGCCTTAGCAGTAAAGACTGCAGGAAAATAAGCTGTTCAATAACTCTGCCTTCTCTGCATCCTCTGTCACCAGGGCACCCACCTCATTCAGAAGCAGGCCCACATTTTCCCTAGTCTTCCCCTATTATGACAGAGAATTTCTATGATGTTTTTCTACCTGAGCAAGAGCCAGAAGGCTCACAAGAAAAATTGTCTTCTTTCCTAGTCAATATAGTTAAGTACTGTTTTCTTTATGTGATCACCTGAATAGGATGTTGCTAATTACTAATCATCATCCAAAAAGGAATTAAATACAAAGCCATACATATCCAAGGCACTTTTCAAGTGCAGGGATAGGTTTGCTGACATTAACCTTTTGTACCTTGATCTTCTCAGGTTTCTCTTCAAGATACTGTGGACCAGATGCTATAAGAGAATATACACTTAAAAGTAGAAATTGTCTTTGGCACAAAGCTCATTCTTAAATCAGCATCGAGATATCCCAGCTATTCCAGATTAAATTCAGGCTGAATCCTCTATTTTCAGGAATATTCTCCATGACTTCCAATTTTATATACTTTACATACAGTACTATAGCAATCACAAAAATCAATTTATTAATGCAAACCATAGGCATATAGTCTGCTTCTTATTCCTGGCTAATCTTAATCAGTTGCTTGTTTTCTGAGAATTGAAGACCCTCTTGGTTGAAAATCATAAGTGAATTAGCCAAATAGTTGCCAATATTGAGAAAAACTAAGTCTGAAGCTGCTATGTAGGCTCTACGTGGATTTTTGAGTTCTGTGGTGAAAATCTCAAACCTGCTGAAGGGGACTGAAACTCAGTCATTGACCTCACTGGGACCTGAATTTCATTTTAGATGCTCTATAGGTCCACTGAATTACTTTTCTCTTCAATTTCTAAATGAAAATCTGAAGATTTTAAAAAACTTTGAAATCACTTACTGTTCGTGAAGAGTAATGACCATCTGCTTTCTCAGAATTTGGTTGCCTATTGAGCAAAACAATTACAATGAATCTAGGTGTTTTTTTCAGGAAAAAATTAGGAAAAAAAAAAAAAAAAAAAGAGGACAGTAATAGTTTTTATTGCTTGATTGTCCTTCAGTGTGGATGCTGTATCTCATTCCCTTTGAACACAGTGGTATGCATACAGATGGGTGTATGTTTCAGTCTTCAATGCCATTCTTTTAAGTACAAGTGGATATTGGGATAAGATGCTTCATATTCAGCTTAATTCTTGCTTTCATTTACAGTCATCCCATGGTCTTAATTATGCCCGTTTGGCAGAAGCTGAATCTCTGCAAACCGGGACCTTGGGTCTGGAGTTTCTGTGGTCTATATCTGTGTAGTTTTTGTGGTCTGGTTTTTTTTGGGGGTTTTTTTGAGTGGAAGAATGGATGAAAGAATGGTTCTTTTTTTCTCTCTCATTTCTGAAGGGAAATTAAATAACAGCCATGGCTCTACATTATAGCCTTCCTTTCTGCCTTGCTTTAATTTTAGCCATCTTTTGCTGGTTCCTGTTATACTTAGTTCCTGATTTCTCAGCACAATAAATGTTATTGTTCATGGGGAGAATGAGTTGTATAAATGTCAAATCATCAACAATCAGCTGGCCAATTGCCTGAAGCCTTTTTTGTTTTCTTCGTGAGACTTAACTGCAAATTTTTATTCAGGTGAATGAGTTTTACACACCTAAGTAGACCTATTGACTGTAGTGGTGAATTGAATGAAAAAGACAAATGGGTTGTGCAACAATGTATTTAAAATTCCTTCATGCTAGAACTGAAGTTCTAGTTGTCCCAAATCTTTAGCTGATGGTGTAAATTCATTTGCTTCTGGCAATATGTACACCCCTATACCATTTTTACTCTTTAAAAAGGCAGATAGAAGCAATCAAATTCAGAAGCAGAAATTGATTATGCAAGTCATTGCAAAAGCAAGGAATGATGTGGTCAGGGCAAAGATAGGGACTCTTGAAACGTTTAGTAAAAATATAAAATTGAATCTGTCTCATGCTATTAACATCTTGCTGAAAGCTGATTTCATTGGAGGAACATACCAGTGTAGAGAAATTATTATCTTACTTGATAAACTAAATTCCAAATTCAAGACTATGGAAGACCAACACAAAAAAGCTGACAGTGTTCACACCATCTAAAGATGAGGAAGGAAACTGAAAAATAAAAACTAGTAATTACAGAGCAATATAAGGAAAGAGAATATTATGCTTCTTGCAGTAGCAGGAACAGGCATTAATATTTACTTGTTCAATGATAATAAATAAAACTAGGAGCAATAAATATATTTCCAGTATTTTTCAAACAAGCATTCCAGGAGTCTCAAAATCTAACTAAAAAGGGGTGAACTCATTTTGAAGTTACTTACAGTTGAATGTTTAGACAAGAATTATTTATTTTTGTAATGAAACAAGATCATAGAAGGGAAATTACCAGCATGAAATTACTGGTATCTGGGAAAGTCTCATGTGCTTACTCCTGAATTTGTTGTCATGAAGGCTAATCTGCCTGTTTCATAGCTATCATTGCATGGAATGCTTCTGTATCTTGTTTGTTATGGTCTGTTGCCTTTCTCCTCAGTAATACAAGTGCTTCTTGGCTGCAAGGTCCCTTTCTGGAGCCACTGAGCAATACCTAAGTTCCTCATCCAAGGTGGGATTCAGTTACCTAAACATGTGTGTCTGGCACTGTGTGGGATATGTTGAGCTAGCCTGCCTAACCTTCAGCTGTTGGTTGAGAAAATGCAGGTCTTCTGTAAGGCTTGTGTCATTCCTGTCACACCAGCACATCTTCTTAATCTCAAATATCAAAAGACAATTGCTTAGGTCAGTGTAGGTGTTTAGGCTACCACTGAAGTTCATAGAACTGCTTATCTTGTTCTAGCCACCTCCATGTGGCCTTATGAAATGCCTTACAAACACTACTGACATCTTCAGCTTTGCTTCTCATCAAGACTGTGTACTTGCCTCCAGGCTACTTGTCCCTCTGCTCAGCAGCCACCATGCACCCATTAACCTACCAGTATCCTACAAGGTCTATCTTTTCTATCCTAGTGCAATCTGAGTGCGGCATGTTCTATAGAGAGAAGGTTTTTTTGGATAGGTGTTGACTAATAGCTTGGTAACCATCAATGGCAGCCCCTCCAGCTCATTATGGAAGGATGAGAGACCTTTGTTGAAAAGAAGCTGATTGTTTTTTCTGTTTACAACTCACTAAAATCCATATAGAGAACACCACAACAGATGAACAAGAAAATCACTCATGCAGGAATTTTGAAATGCCATGAGGTTTGTTTCTTTTGTCTAACATCAGTTCAGTAATTCTGCTTTTCTGATGTAAAGTTGGATTCTCTCATTTCCATTTTGTGAGTCAATTATACTGGGGACATTGTAAGAGGTGACTGGAACTATGTGAACTTCTTTGAACAGAAGATTTGTTTCCCAAAAGTTAACTTAACATTTCCTCATCTTGTAATCTTGTTGTTTAGCTTTGGTGTCTTATAAGATAGTATTTCTTCTTTTTTCTTCTTCTAGCAGCTGGAACTGGTAGTTACTTCTCATAGAAGTTTTTTTCCCCTTTAACATCCTCTTTCAAGGTGAATTTTTAAAACATCTCATATGATACAATTTGTCTCAGTAATTTTAGTATTTTTAAAAATATTTTGTCTTTTTTTTTTCATTTAAAAATCCTCTACAACTTAGCAGAAAAACAATATTCAGGGTTTTTTTTTTTTCAACAGTGGAAAGTGTGAATTATTTATAACAGTAGTTTGATTATATTAAAAAGCACAATCCCAAGTCTGCAGTACATTACTGGCTTCATTCCTTGCCTAAAACAGGCATGTTTATATTTTTCCTCAGTAAATGTGTGATAATTAAATGCAAATAGACCATATTTTTCAAACGAATTCCCAACCCTGGAAACTTGGATGATGATAATCTTGCCTAATAAATGCACAACTGCAAGTGAAATCAAAGTTTACTGAAGCAGAACATTCTTAGCAGTCAGTAACAGCCATCACTTAGTGAAAAAAAATACAGGATTAATATAGACACATCATTGAAAAATGGGTAGCCCTAAGGTATTTTATAATCACGGTATATACCTAAGTATTAATTGAAAACATTATGCACTCTTTATGGGATGTTCTCAGCTAATCCATTCCTGTAAATTATTAGGCTATATTGAAGTCATGCCTAAGGCTGTCATCAGCTCTCTTGCCTGTTGCCCATTGTGTCTGTTATCCCCTGTTTCTAGGTCAGCTTTTCAGCCTGTTCCTTTCCTCTTGTGAAAGAAAGCAGTCTCTCTCCCATATATTTAATTTATGAGGAGAGATATTCATGTTTCTTGGTTGGCAACACCTAGACTTCTGCTCCCGTACAATCTGGAGTCCTGAGTCTCCCTTGGGAATAATAGGAGGGATTTTGTATTGCTTTGGTAGTTGCATCCCAACAAGTGGCAAGGTTTTCCCCTCCTTTTTGATGAATTTGGTCTCTTTGCCCTCTCTCTCCCAATGCGCTGGGCTAAAGAAGGAGCAATATGGAATCCCGGAGAAGAGACCACCAAAGAGGGGATTATCTCCTGTTCAGCCTGCAATGAGAAACTGAAACCACCTCTTCAAGCCTCCTCATTCCCTCCTCCTTTTCTCATTCTTCCCAGCATTCTCCACTTCTACACAGATATTTTCTAGCATTTGGAAATAAAATATCATATGCCTTTAAGAAGAGCCTTAAAGTGTGGGATCTTCTTGTCTCAATGACAGGATGCTGGCAAGAAGCCTAGCATTGTCTTTGTATTACCTGGCTGGCTGCCCTCCCTGTCCCAAATAATTCAGTTTTCCTTGCTGGGATTCCTGTAGCTGCACCCCAAGAACATATTCTTGACATATTTGGAAAGAGGCCTAAGAATATCTCTTCTTCTTTCCTTATGACTTCCTCACATGAAAGTATTTTTTCTCCTTTATCTAATTCTCCTTACCAGCTAAATAAAGAGACTGTGTTTTGTTCATTCTTGACAACCTTATGAATGCAGAAGAATGTTATACAGCCCATAGGAAGCATGAATTTAAGGTCTGATGGCTATTCCTTCTGCAGCTCTATCCCTTTCATGTGTCACTGCTTTCTTGCCTGAACCTGGAGAAAGAGAGTAGTTGTGGGGGAGGGAAAGGCAGGTTCCTGGAAAAAGGAGTAGCTGACAGGATGTTGCTTTTCTTGGACAAGATCCGTCCTGTTGACAACAGGGAGGACCTCGTAAGGCTGAGAGTTAGCTACCAACCAAGCAGCATGCTGCCAATCAGAGTTCAGAGGCCAAACTTACATTTTTCCTGCCAACAAAAGGCATTTAAATCAGGACTGAAGTATGATTTCAATTTCACTCCAGTTTAATGCAGACAGCAGAAAAACACGGTGACTCACAATACATTCTTGCCCCTACAATAAATAAAATTTCCTCTCAGAAGTCTGCAATTTTGAATCAGTAGAGGCATGGTGAAGACTCAGTCCTAGGACGTACACAACACACCAGCTGGGCTTTCATTCTAGGAAAGGCCAAGAAGTGAACACATTGGAAGTCTGCAAGAAAGGCTGCAATTTACATTAATTCTGCTTTCTTCACAGATTTGGAAATAACTGATTTAAAAAAATAAATATTGAAAGGCAATAGATAATCCTGTTTTCACAACTGTAAGTGTTAAAACAACCAACCTATGCCTTGAGTAGCCACCTCCTTACGCTTATATCTTGTAGCAGTCTTCAGGGTGATGGTGAGGGGAGAGAAGTAAGGGGCGTGTCTGAAGGATGTATTGCCACAGATGAGGCTGCAAAAGTAAAGTTACTGTGTAAACTACGAATTTACTCCATAGCATTGCTACACTAAACAGTGATGGGTAGGGGAGATTTTTCCCTTTTCTGTCTTCCTTTGCTTGTGGTCATAGTGCTTCATAGCCAAGGCCAGATGACCTCCCAAAAGTTGGCAACTTTATTGTCCAGTCGCGTCATTCATTCTTTATCTGTCTCTGAAGGTGACCAGGAGATATGAATAACAGTTTAATTTTGGATTTTAGATGCAAGCCCGAGGTTTTCACTTTATGTAATGCTTTCTGAAATGTCCTGAAAAGAACTGAAGAGTTAGGCTGGAGTCCAGGAAAGGAAATGAATGGCAGAAATGATACATAATCTCCCCTGACATCCTGTTAACACAGCCTCGTGCTTAGCCCATGAGTTCTGCAAGGCAGAGCTGGCAGGGTGAACAAGCCCCTGCCTACAAACGTGTTTTTACAGCCCTGTCCTGGTTTGCTGTGCACCAAACCCTTTGCTCTGTGTTGGTTTCTCTGGGCTTGCTGTTCTGACATGGCACTGGGGAAGCCACACACACTGCCCCACATCCCATCCTCCGGTGCTGACTGTGCTGACTTTCCCTGCACTGGAACAGGGTGGCCCAGACCGGCATGTGTTTAGATTGTACAGACAATTCTCAGACAATTGCAGCCTGGTTCACAGTCCACTAAATAGGAAAAAAAAAAAAAACAAAAAACAAAAAAAACCCAAAAAGGTGAGGTGTTGGGGGAGGCAGTTTAACTGATGTTAGGAAGTTTGGATCAAGCCCTCTGGGAAGAGCTGGGGTGAAGGATAGGAAGTACAATTTAATGCTGTGGGTTTTTCGAAATTTTTATTTATTGATGTATATATTTATCGACTTCTTTGATGTTTTGATCATTATGGAACCACAACAACTTGATGGATCCCTATTAACATACATTTAAATACAAAAGGGGCAGTTTATTTTTCAGCAGTTTGAACACCTGCAATTCACATTATCTTCAGCTGGAATCCTGTGTGCTCAGCAAATTAAACGTTCAGTAAACAATGTTATAACAGCATTGACTTTAAGATGAAATCATAAATGCATGAAAAGAGGACAAAGCCTATAGCTATTTGTAGCTACATTCAATCTGTTATGCCTCTTGGCCCTGGAATAGAAGGTTAGAAAGGATCTCAGTGGCTGTGATTTAGTTCAGATCTGCAATTATACCACCTGAGAAGATGAGAGCTGGTACTTTATTTATATTAGATACCCAATCAAAAACTGTCACATAAAAGAAGGATTAATTTGTTATTACAACACTAATATCAAATTAATCTTAGAGCTGAATTAGTCTGATTTGCTAATTCTTGCAGGCCACCACCTTTCTTATTTGAAATGATGAGACTACTACTTCTCCATTTTGGGTGCAACCTCATTTTGCTTCTGCAATACGCCATTCCCCAGAGAATCCCATTTGTGGTGCCTACCATCTAATATCCATGCATTTCCAGCAAAATCATGGTGCAAATAAGATATGCTTAATTAACAAACTCAACCTAAGTATCTTTTACATAGTAAGTAACTTGATCTACCACTGCAAGCCAACTTGGTCCATTAAGAGACACTTAAAGTACCACTCTGGCCTGTTTTCAGGTCAGTCCAAAAATGTATTAATCTGTCTTGAAAGGCCTGGGAGGTGTGGGAGATGCTCACTGAATATGCTAACCAAGGGAAACTAAAGGCCTTAAGTACAGCCAGAAAAGAAACAAAGCCAATTTTCTGTCTGTTGGATAAGATGTTACTAACTCAAGAGATTATACATACCAGAAAAGAGGCTTTGACTCTTTTCTGTTTGGGAAATTCCCCCGACAGGAAAAGGCTACATCCTTCCTTGGATTTAACAAGTGTTGTGAGAAAATCCCATCATTGTGCCTGCCTTCCCCACCTGACTCAGACAGTACCAGGGAGTCATCAGAAATACTTCAGTGAAATGACAAAGGTCTCTGCCCTTTTAGGGGGTTATAGAAATGTATAACAGCAGTGGACTTTGGGGCAAATTGGAGCTTAAGATGCATGATGATTGCCCTGTTGTTTACTTCAGCAGAGTAAGAAAGCTGAAGGTGTGATGAAGAGCAGATAGGACATCTGTGTAAAAAAAAATAAAAAAATGCCTACAGTATAGAGGAATAAGTTCAAAACTGTCACCATGCAAATTTGCAGAAATTAACAACACAATCATTACATAGAAATGGAGACAAGAGCAGGTAAAACATTGATTGGGCTGGGACAAAATGTCTTGGCCCAAGTGGTCAGGCTCCAGATGAATGAAGCCTTTCCCTCTCAGTTGGGGCCCAGTATGCTTTTTATGCCCTTCACTGAATGAAGGACTGTCCCTTCTACATTTGGAGCCATCAGTTTGTTTATCTAGTGCCAAGAGCACTTGCTATCACATCTCTTTCAAAGGGAATTTTTCTGACTCATGAAAATTAGGGAAGTGCTGAAATGAAACTCTACTATTTTTTTGAGTGCCTCCCTCAAGAGCCCCCTGCTTCAGAGCCTGTGGTAGGAGCCCGTTTCTCTTTTGCAATCTCTTTTCTAATACTTCTTTCAGTAAACAACAGCTGACCCTCATAAGTGTGTGGAACTGACTGGCCCCAGGCCCTCTCATCTCTGAAAGAGTAAGCTGTGCTATTGCACAGACAGATGTATGTTCTTCAGCATTTTATGTTGTTAGCTTGTTTTTTTTTTTTTTTTGTTTTGAATGGAGGGGGCTTGGTGTACAGACAGTTTGGGATGGAGGAGAACCTTGTGATACTCTGAAATCAGTCAAGTTTTGGGTTTCCACGCCTGGTAACTGAAACAGTCTTGCTGGGATTGTGGAGGAACCAGGAGTGATGGTCAAATGGACAAAGAGGTTGTGGTTTTACTACAGAAAACAAAGGTGAGGGAAAATCTGTAAAGTTATATCTGCTTGTGATTCATCTCTGCTACACAAGAGATAGTATTTCTTAGACCCTCAGCTCTTTAGACTGATTTTCTGCTCTAGAGAGTTGGGTATGATTTTTTATTTGGGGCATGGGAAAGGGGATGTGTCAGAGTCTGATCTTCCACCAAAGAAAAGAAGATGGTGACCACACACGCTGCTGGATAAATAAGGCACCAACATGCTCTTAGATATCTAACTGACTTCAGAACTACAAAGATGTGTTTATTATTTACAAATTTTGATATTTGCACAATGCTTGCCCAAGGCCTTGTGGCCAGGTTTGAATCCTTTTTTTCCTGCTCTCAAGGAGCGGTGGTTTACTTTGTTACAACTCATTTCCATACCTCATGTGAGACTGATGTCATTGTTTGCTTTTTTCCCTTCTGTTTGAAATTTGAATAGTGATCATGAAGGATCTTTGTACAAAGCCCTCAGAACAGATTCCATCACCTGAACTGGGGACATTCAGATCTGGCAGGGTCTTGAAGTTCCTCATTGACTTCCATGTGCTTTCAAAGGAAATTAACTGGTATATTGGTCAGCATCAGTGGTCCTGCTGTGGGGTGGAGACCTCAGTCAAAAGTAACCATCTTCAGCAGGGTATTTAGATCCGTTGTCTCGACCACTGATGCTAGAAATTCAACAGTTGTTAGTATCATGCACGGTAATTAAGAAGGTATAAATGAGGCTTTACATACAGCTATGCCTGTATGTATCTAATTCTGGTATATAGCTCTGAAGTAGCTAATACATTTTTAAATGTGCTCCTGGGTGAATATTTTTACTTTATTTTTTAGGAGAGAACTAAGCCCTGTTAACCCTCTGCTTTTAGCTTCTGTTTGTTTTCTGTGCACTGAACTCTCCCATACTATTTGGTGCTGGGGACTAGGAAGAATTGTGTAATTTCTCAAAATAAAACTAATATATATAGATGTGAATGATGCAAAGTCTGCTTATTAAGTCTGTATGGAAAAAACCATCCTTGGGTATGGAAAACAATTGTGTCCTTAATGTGCCTGGATATGAGAATACAGTTTTAAATAAACTAAAATAAATAAGTTGACTTTATCTGTCAACTTCTGCAAGAAAGGAATTTACACCAGAATGGACAGTACAGACTTTGAGGGAGAAAGAGTTGTAGCTCCACAAACCTGCACATAATACAGGTTAGGCATTTCAGTCTTGACTTTTAGAAGCTGTTAGATCTGCCTGAGAAGATACCTTCTATTTAGAGGCCAGCAATTGTCCTACCAGTGACCAAGGACTGCTTGTGTCTGAATTGAAGATGTAGATCTCCCTTATGAGAAAAGGCTGAGAGAGCTGGGATTCTTTAGCCTGGAGAAGAAAAGGCTGAGGGGAGATCTTATTTATGCTTCTAAGTATCTGAAGGGTGGGTTGAAGGAGGANGCATACCATCCCTTGGTATAATCAGGTCTTATCACTGTGAGACGGAACAGCTTTGAACAATGTGCTGTTAATTTCAGAGTTTAGCTAGTTAGAAAAGGTCCAGCTATAGAAAGTAAAACTGTAAAACAGAAAATTGGTTCGTTTTACCTCAAACCAGGACAGGTATATAGCTCTGAAGTAGCTAATACATTTTTAAATGTGCTCCTGGGTGAATATTTTTACTTTATTTTTTAGGAGAGAACTAAGCCCTGTTAACCCTCTGCTTTTAGCTTCTGTTTGTTTTCTGTGCACTGAACTCTCCCATACTATTTGGTGCTGGGGACTAGGAAGAATTGTGTAATTTCTCAAAATAAAACTAATATATATAGATGTGAATGATGCAAAGTCTGCTTATTAAGTCTGTATGGAAAAAACCATCCTTGGGTATGGAAAACAATTGTGTCCTTAATGTGCCTGGATATGAGAATACAGTTTTAAATAAACTAAAATAAATAAGTTGACTTTATCTGTCAACTTCTGCAAGAAAGGAATTTACACCAGAATGGACAGTACAGACTTTGAGGGAGAAAGAGTTGTAGCTCCACAAACCTGCACATAATACAGGTTAGGCATTTCAGTCTTGACTTTTAGAAGCTGTTAGATCTGCCTGAGAAGATACCTTCTATTTAGAGGCCAGCAATTGTCCTACCAGTGACCAAGGACTGCTTGTGTCTGAATTGAAGATGTAGATCTCCCTTATGAGAAAAGGCTGAGAGAGCTGGGATTCTTTAGCCTGGAGAAGAAAAGGCTGAGGGGAGATCTTATTTATGCTTCTAAGTATCTGAAGGGTGGGTTGAAGGAGGATGGAGCCGGACTCTTCTCAGTGGTTCCCAGTGACAGGACAAGGGGCAATGGGCACAAGCTGGAACACAGGAAGTTCCTTTCAAATATGAGAAAAACCTTCTTAAGGGTGAGGGTGACAGAGCCCTGAACAGGCTGCTCAGGGAGGTTGTAGACTCCCCTTCTCTGGAGACCTTCAAGACCTGTGTGGATGCGGTCCTGAGTAATGTGCAATCTTGCTTTGGCAGGGGAGTTGGACTAGATGATCTCTAGAGGCCCCTTCCAACTCTGACAATTCCATGATTCCCTGATTCTGTGACCTCTAACACTTATGCAGCACTTTGTGCTGATTATTGACAAATGAAATTTCTGCATCATAAAAACATGTCTTCTAGGAGTGATGCTGAATCAAGATGACTCGAGAATAAACTGGGCCACTTCACAGATAGCTCAGCCAAAACTTTTCAGCTCAATTTGAAGTCAAGATCAGAAACACAAACATAGTTAGCCAGCTCATTTTTTTACATGATCCACATGGTGATCACTGCACTACTCTTTTGCAAATCAGAAATGTCCTTGTCTGTAAGTTATATGCAGTAAAGATTATTGCCTTCTGAAGAAAGTATTTTGAGGGGTTATTCAAAATAAACTGACAAAGCTCAAAAGACTTGGAAACAGACCACTCATAACAGGAGAGGGACATGATAAAAATTGTGCAAAGCAACAACTGAGATAGAGATAGGAGGAAATATTTTTTCAGCCAACCTGTAATTAGCTTGTGGAAGTCACAGCTACAGAGAGTCAAGGGCAAGAATATAATTAGATTCCATAAGGGACTGGAAATGTATATTGATGTAATTAATTATAACTCTGGATGTATTTCCTAAAGTTTTGTTGCAGCAATATTAAACTTCATTCTTCCCTCTGGAGGGACTGTGTTTTTGCAGAGGGCCAAAGAACATGTGGGCAGGAAACAGCCCTTAGCTAGTCTGCAACACACAAATGACACTCCTGAGGGAGAAACAGAGGTGCTGTTATGGCATGGAGCAGTAGAGTCAGTAAGGTGCTGGGTGGTCTGTGTATGTGGAAGACTGACACAATAATGACTTAGACTAATACTCAAATATACAGTCACGGACGCCAGATGGTCACCAGCTGGGAGACAAGTCTCATTTTTGAAATTGTACATCCCTTGTAAAATATCTTTATCGCTATCAGCCTCTGTAAACTTTATTTTAACAGTCTGCTCTGTTGGCTGAATTTAACAGCTCACTAAGTATGGCAATTATAGATATTGAGGTAATTTTAAGTTACTACAGGAAAGTTTTTCAAAGGCAACTATTATAATTAGTTTACATAAACTAAGAGGCTACAGTAGTGTGTATGTAAAGGCCACATGGAGAAAAGTTCTCCAGTACTGCAAATTCATCTTTCAACAGCAGTATGATGTGAGCCCAGGTAGCACTTCAGAGTTGACAGTGTTTATCGGGGGTTATTCTGTCCTTTCTTATCACAGAGGAAAACAGCTAGTATTTTCCTTACTACTTAAATACATAGCTTAGTAGCTGATGTTAGAAAAAACAAAGTAATCAGGAATGGGGTGGTGCAATCCCAAAAGTAAAATAAAACCTACACTGGAATACTAATAAGACATGTCATGGAAATACTAAAGGTTAGAAGTTTTTTTGCGAGTGGGGAATAATAATTTTCCACAACTTCCCTTCTTGGCACAAAAGGCTTGTGATTGCATTTGCTATGAGAGGTCAGGAACAGTCAGATGATACCACCTGACCAGGTTACTTGAGGCTCATAGCTAAATGGGCTCAGCTTCCTTTGGATCTGCTCTGCTTGGTTCCAGTGGTAAAGTTGACACAGAGGACCTAATATAAAGGTATAAAATGTACTCATGAAAAGAATAAGAGTGTGTAGCTGAGGAAATAGACATGGGCCCACATGATCCCCTGACTTCTTTGCTGAAATTTAGGGGTGCTTCAGGGCATTTGCTTGTTGTTTTGGGTGGGATTTCTGCTTGTCTGTAGCAATTTTTTATTATTTTTGTGATTGGCAAACACTGAAAAGATATTAACAGGTGATCTATGAGCATTTCTGTTTCCCTCTTTGGATTTTGCATATATAATGAAGCAATTCAAACTCAAAAAAAAAGAGAGATGTATCAAGATAAACATCTTTGGTACTGGCTTTATACGAACATATCTAGATTAAACTGTGAGTGAACAAAGTCTGACTGTAGTTACTTGTCTGAGTTGCAGAACAGCCCCATCTCATAAAAAGACTGTTAGAAGCATGGGAGAGGAATTCTCATGCAGTACAGAAGTACACTGGTAAAACTGCACAAGGAAACCAGCATCTGCTTTCAGTAGCATCATAACCTTGAAATGCATTAGGTAGCAGAAAGCTAGAAAACTTCGTGTTTCAACAGTAAAATGTGCCTACTACAAAACACAGACAGATAACTATTTGAGTCTCATAATGTCTTTGGAATGACTGCTTTTTGTCAATGACCACCAAATGAACACTAGACTGGAGTGTGGTTTACCCCTTACAGATCTGGGCTACAACTTCCTACTTCCTTTACATCTCCTCACTTGCAACAAAACATTGTTTTTGACAGAAACTTGAAAGTCTATCACTTTGATTAGTGACATAGATTATTTGAAGTTGTTCATCAGAACACTTGTTTTATCAAAATGGAGGTGGTATGCTTTCTTCAGCAGTGGCCTGAGCCTTTGTGGTACTAGCTCCTGATTAATACCAGTTGGAGTTGCTAGTGACTCACTAGCTTGGACTCTCATTTATTCTAAACTCATCTAGGGAGGGATCTGCTTCCTCCTGTCATTCTTTCGGGATCCAACTGGACATTTAGTTAATTTGACCTAGTAGGAAAAAAAAATTTAGAAACGCTTAATGTACATTTTGACTATCCCCTTTTTTTCCTTCCTGGTTACATACCTCTTCAGGGACATATAGACTTGAAGGAAATAGAAAATATTAGAGTTGACAGGCCTTGTTCCATTGGCAAAATTATGAAATCCCATTAGCAGTGTGAGCGTAAAAAGGTGAGCATGTGCAGCTTTAGCAAAGTACAGCTAATGCTTAAATACTCACCAAGTAATGAGGTGTCTTCCTCTGTGCATGCTGCTTTCAGAGACATATTCATAATTCATGCATTTTGCCTAGCACTTATTAAAGAGATAACAGTGAAATTCACTGCTTTTCTGGATACCCACTCTCAAGTCTTCTATGCACTAAAAGAAATCTCTTAATTCTGTTTTAAAGTTCTAGGCGAGAGTACCTGGGATCCAGGAACTATTGCTGAGAACAGCAGCTCGCTAATGACATCTCACTCACAGAGAGCCACTAGCCACTCACAAAACCAATTAAACCAGACAGCATCTCTTAAAGTTTCTGGCACAACCTTGACTCAGGATGTAAAAGAATAGTTAAAATAGTTTTTCAGCTTGTGCTTCCAAGTTGTTTCTTTATAGACCTAAAAGCATATGCTAGACAGATGTTGTGCTCAGTCTGATAAGTTTGCATATGGTATTGATGATCTGTAGATATCAGAAAATTCTTGGGTTTATGTAAGTGGATATGTCCAAGTAAAGTCTCTGAATATTAAGGGGGTGTAATTCAGAACTGATGTAACCTATGCGACTGGAATATTAGGATTCTGCTTTAGGCTTCAAATATGTAGGATATTAACAAGAAATGATTTTATATGCATCTTTTTAGATGTCTCATTAAGATGCAGCAATTAAGCCCTATTTTCAGCAATACTTTTACAACAAAGTCAGTAGCCTAAAAAAAATAATGCATTATTTCTTCAGATTCTTTTTATGAATTACAGTATTATAACCATTGCCATTGCTTGGGACTATATTTCATGGGATTTTGAGCAGTGGGGATGGAGTCTTCAATAGAAATCTGTACATTTTACTTTCAGAAGCACGTACAGAGGCCTAGTACTAAAAAGGCATCTATTCTTATGATCTTGCGGAGAATAGTAATACTTCCATCTGTAAATATAACAAAGAAAAAGTCTGTAGGAAGCTTTTTAGCATGTTTATCGGAGACCTGTCACATTACACTGTCTTGCAGTCTGAACAGCATGCAAAATACAATGTGGGAGCATAGGATTTAGTTCATGTAAAGATTTTCTTAATGCCTAATACAGAATTTTATTAAATTCCACTCTAATGCTCCCTCAGTTTTTATTTATTACAAAAATGTACTAAGAATCAACAAATTTTAAGTTGGCTTTGAAAACATCCCTATTAGTTACATTAAAGCTGAAAGAAAGTCTTGCTTTTACCAAATAGTATGGTTTTCTTTCCAATAGATCAGACAATGGTGAACAAGATCTGAAGCACAGACTGTGTGCAGAGTATCTTCTTCTAAAGAGCACTTGGCATTTCAACAAGTTGCTTCTGAAACAGGGAACTTCAGCCCTTCTCAAAGAAATTTTCTTGGGGGCAAAGGGGTAAAAGACCTGTAAGAGACTAACATAGTTCTGATTCTCACATTCTGTTGGAGGGGTAATAGCTACTTGGGTTGTTATCCTCATCTTACCAATGGGTACTGGAAGCCTATCAAGGACTTTCAGCCCATGTGTTTTTGAGTACCTTGACCCAAGCAATTCACCCAGGGTCTGCCAGGACATTTGGAACAAAATACACTTGACCTGTAAATAAGCCAGCTAGTCTTCAGAAGGCGGCCTTAAGTTTACACAGGGCTAAAATGCCAGCTGCATCCAGCTTCTAGAGAGTGAGGTGCTATAGCTACAGATCTACTCTGGAGTTCATCAGTCCTGAAGGATATGAAGCAGCTCTGTAATGTGCATCAGCTGTTAATGGTTAGCTGAGGGCTGCCCAGTGAGGACTGCAAGAATGTGTTGTGTTCCAGCAGTGGTTGGAGCCCTGATAGTTTTTCCAGACCATGACCTGCCTGTCTAGGCTTTCTGCCATATAACTGCTGCCACTGCACATAAACTGGCCATGTGCGTGTGGGTGAAGCACCCTGCTTCATTTTAGCAAAGATAAAATACATCAACACTTAAAACACGCAGCTCAATACCCCTTCAGGCATTTTCCTTGACTTTGTCCCATATAGAGAAACTCCTCAGGCCGCTTTAATTTTACTATTGTGGTTTCACACCTCTGCCCAACAGCAATGAAATTAAAACCAATGAAAGTAGAAACATTAGGACAGCGGTGAATAATTCACAATGAAAGATGGACCTGCCAAAACTAGTCTGTCTCTCTGTTCATGGAAAGTCTGCAGGCTGGTCATAATTCCCAAACATTTATTTATGACCTTGGTTTGCCTGAGATTCTCCTGAGAATTTATTTTTACGCTGTAGGAGGTAGCACACAGAATTCACTTCAAGTACTTGAACTGAAAAATCTGAGCTGTGTTAGTTAATTATGGTTGCTCGTATGCAGTTACATAAGATGGCAGGAGTTCAACAGCAGTGAAAGCAGATGAGAACCGGAAAAGATTGCCTTGGGATGAAGTCTCTCTGGGATGGAATGATGAACTGCATACATGGAATTATTTTAGATTTTATAAAAACTGTTTGGTCTGTAGGAATCATAGAATGGTTTGGAGAAGAAGGGACTCTTAGAGATCATAAGAAATGTAGACTGTATCTACTGTAAAGTGAAGATGGGACCAGAAGACTCCAAAATCTATTGGCTACATGCAGGGTGTAAATGCAATTTTCTGCACCAGTGTTTCCATAAAATAATTATTTTTACATGGGAGGTCTTATTCTCCCTAATGCATATTTTTGAAGGAGACTGTCAGATGATCTGAGTTTAACTGCCCTTAAGCTAGGGCTAAAATAAGATGTTTTAGGGACTCTTCCCTGTTGTCTCAGGTGTAGGTGCATCTAACACAAACTCATTTTTCCATCTGTGCAAATCCCTGTCAAACATATTTGGGAGTATTTGCTTAGCTTCTCTGTTTTTCTTATAGGAGGAATATTTGCCTCATGTTACTGCCACTGATTCCTATTGGAAGCCAACTTACTTTTAGTGGGGATAAATCTTTTATGGAAATAAATTTTTTATTAGTCTAAATACAAAATATTTATGTTCCATTACATATTTACAGTCCTATTCATGAAAAAATAATGGTCATCCTAAAGAAGTATTTCCATAAGAATTATTAAAAAGAAAAGGAAAGAAAGAAAGAAAGAAAGAAAGAAAGAAAGAAAGAAAGAAAGAAAGAAAGAAAGAAAGAAAGAAAGAAAGAAAGAAAGAAAGAAAGAAAGAAAGAAAGAAAGAAAGAAAGAAAGAAAGAAAGAAAGAAAGAAAGAAAGAAAGAAAGAAAAGCACTATTTCACTGCAACTTTTTTCCCTACAATAAATGAAACACTCTTAGGTGAGGATTTACATGAGACAGTTAGCAAGCAATAGATATCCACTTGCCACTTTTAAGTCCTGCTTTGAAATTCACATTATATCAGACATGATCATAATGATTAAATTTAATGCTTTGGATAGAGACTTTTTCCTAGCCTTCCTCATCAGAAAATTTTTAAGAGAATTAATTACCGCTCGTTATTCTATGTCTATTGTTGCAATGAAGCTGGTGCTAAATTCTGTACCAGACATCTTCAAATATCTGCAGCATTTCATTAGATGTTGAGCCAAATTAATTTCTAGAGTAACACTATTGAAATTCTGGTCAATGAGCCAAGTAAAGCACATAAGCAAGTGTCTAAGCAGTGGGGGTAATCCTGGGAGTTCAATGGGACTATTATCATGGTACAAGTGAAATACGGGTTTACTTGGCTGGATAGGGGCTATAATGTGTCTCCATGCACAGCATCTATGAGCCTGAAAACCAGCTGAAGTTAAAAGAAGGACAATCTGTGGCTTGGAGAGATTTTGAGCCAGCCCAGGAGTGACATAGTGTCATTCATGGTGTCTAGTAGATCACAGCAATTGACTCAATTGGGTGATGAATAACCTGGTTTCCCAAATTTGCAAATTGTCCACTTTTCTATAGCTCTCCTTATTTTTATTTTTTTTCATCAAAGGACAGTGCTCATAGCCTGTGACCACTGCAAGATCACCCCATTCAGCCTGAAAAATTGACCTAGCTCAGAAATAGAGGTTGATAACTTCAGGTTAGTTTTCCATGCAGCAGATAAGGTGATTTTCAGGACTTCAGGAAGTTTCTAGCTATTATCTTTTTCTCTTCTGGGTAAGACGCATGTATGTGTGGGATAAATATTTTCTTTCGCAGTGCCCTCTTTTCAATAAGCCAGTTACTCAAATGAACTGTTCCCTGACTAGAATTTGTAATAATATTTTTCATAACACATAAAAAAACTCCTTTGTCAAGCAATTGTTTCCTGTTTTAAATTAGAAATGCAAAGCAGGAAAAAAAAAAAAGAAAAAAGAAAAAAAGGGGGGGCAAAAAAGAGAGAAATTTGCTTTGGGGGCTGAAGAGAAGAGAAAAGAGAAGTTGGGCTGATTATGGTCTGTGGCAAGTTTCCCAAATTTTTTTTTTCATCAGATTTGCTAAACGTTTCTTTTCATCTGATGTTAGGTCAGAATTTCTGTTCTCCTTTGTGTGCCATTGAGACACACTATCCCAGTACAATGGTTTTGTGTTGTAAGTGGATGAGGTGAATACACACATAAGCTGTGTACAGAGCTTCCCAGCAGCCTGTGCTCAGAGTATTTGCTGTCTCTTCATTGGCACTTGGAGTGCTCAAGTTCCTCAGAATTCACCTAATCAGATCAGACCTGGAGCCATACACATCTCATTCACCTCAGAGATTTGCAATGTACTTATAATCGTTTATCCCTGACTTCAGAGAAATAACTCCAAGATGCTTTTGTTCTGACTCTCCTTCAAGCGCAGGAAGTTGAGTCATGGCTGTTTGGAACTGCAGGACCGCGGGTCATGTCCTTGTGTACTCAGTGTATCCATATGATTCTGATTTTTTTTCATGGTGTCAGAATGAGAGCAAAGAAGGGGTCAATCCATTTGTGACTGCGCTGTTGTTTCCAAGTGAGATACATATATGTAGCTTTTATATCTAATTTAAGGCCCAAAATCTTCATCATCTCTTGGGTTTCCTAGAATATCTTGCTTTCCGTTTAGGCTTTCTCTTGGGACACAACTGCGTACTTACATCCTCATATCCTCAGGAGAATTTGCTTTCATAAAGGAATAAAATGAGCTAGAGCCCTCTTTGAAGGAGCAACAAACAAATCTGAGGGGGATGTAATGTGAGGTGATAAAGGCAACTGGTGATAGTTTATTTTGCAGGATAAAATAACCCCCAAAACCTAGTTTTAAGAATATGTCCAAAGTCTCTTGAATTTCCTGTTTAGCTACATTCACTACTTTACAAACATGAAGACGTGGTCATAGGGTCCAGAAGTTAGGGGGGTTGGGATTTATAAAGTTTTTCCACACAACAGCCTCATCTAGGACACAAATGAATCTGACCTGTAGGTTTTGACAAAGGTAGGCTGTGACAGACTGCCTAGCACTCAGTGTGACTAAACTCTCCAGGGTTTATTGAAGAGCCCTGCAGAAAATGGGTGTTCAGGTATACGCTCAGGAATCCCTTGGAACTGGCTGAGTTCAGCTTCATTCAGTAGTTGGGAGATTGCCCCTAACACAATAGCTGTCTATGCAATAGCTCTGGAAGTCCCATAGAGACACTGTCCCCTGGTCGCCACCAGCCAGACCTGTCAACTCTTTTCAGTCTTCCCCAGTTTTCTCCCTCTTCATGTTTCCTTCCCACCCAGCAAGCCTTTAGTGGCCAAGGCCTCTCTGTTGGTCTCTGATCCTCTGTGGTGGCCCAGCTGGTCCCCCTGATCTGTTACATGTTGCAACCACTCCAGCCTGTGTACAGTCACAAAGTGTGAAACCGTGGCTCAAAACCTTCTCACGAAAAGACACCGGTAGCCTTTCCTCACCAAATGACTCAACTCTGTCATTCTTCTGTCACAGTACTTGCCATGACAGAGGCACCTTCCTCTTATCTGATCTGAGCTAACACCTTCCTGTAAAGAGGTTCCCTGACAGAGATCCCTGTAGCAGGAGTGTGTGGAGGGCCACACCGCTCTGTGAAAAGCGTATGGTTTTGGAAAGAAGGTTCCTGTGGAGATCCCCCTTTAAATTTTCCTTCGGATTGTCCCAGCACTGAGCTGAACCTCAAACTATTTTTTACAGAATTCCCTTTCCTGAGATTTGAGCTTATTAAAATGTTGCCTGAGCTACCAGTAACTGGCTTAGTCTTAGTTGCAGGGACTTCTGCCTTGACTCTGCTGAGGTTTTCAAACAGTATAATTTTCTTCCTCTTTAACTCAAGGCTCTCTGTCCCTGAGCTATTGTCACCCCAGCCTCTTCTACAGCAAATCCCAGGGCCTCTACCTGAAGTCAGCTAATAGCCAAGTTTTATATTCTCATCAAGAAGTAACAATGTGATTAATTCTCCAGTGTCTCCTCTGTTCCTCTGAGCCCTGTTTCCTTATAGGGAACCTGTAGTGGAGCAGGGTGGGAATTAGCCCCAAACTCCCTTTTCCTTAAAATAGATATATCACCTGCTCCACTTTCACATTATGGAATAAGCCCTGATGAGAGCAAAATATGCAATGCTCTCTCATCATTGACTTGCAGTCTGGTTTTTGTCATCTTGCAAAAAGTGGAGACAGTCTGTAATGAAGGTCTGATTCGATAGGGATGTGGGCAAAATACTACAATTAAACAGACACATTCAGCCACATAAATATACCTTCCAAGGCAACACTCCCTGGAAAGATTTTGATTTACAGCCTATAGGAAAGGAAGAGCAAATCAAAAGCTTTTAGATGAGGATGCCTCTTAGTACAAAAGGCGGCCATTAGGGTGCTGTGATGGAGAGCTAATGCACCACATCGAGGAGTACCTGTAAAGGTTATTGTACCCTGTAATGCCTTGATAAATCTAAATACCATACTATCATAGAAGCAAGAGACTGAAGAGCTGCAAAGGTTTGATTTGCTTTGGGGAGCTCCCTTTTTCTCTCTGTTGGATCCAGAGGAAAGCTGAACTGAGGTATCTCCTTGCTTCAATCAAGTGTCTGAAGTAAGTGAAACTGATCCAGGTCAGGAAGGTGCAGGGGAAAAGAGACCACGAAAGCATGGTCTTCTTCTGCAATTCCTAACAGGCCCTGATTTGTGCTTTGGGATTCTGTCCTACGTCTCCCATGCTGGCTGTTAACATGATTTATGGCTTGGGAACAGCTATCGCAGGAAAAGGTTAGAGCCTCTCAGGACCACTTAGTCCCTTCTCCAGAAAGAGCAAGGTTTTTCGTTCAAAGTTTGTTCTTTGAGTTTTCATGCTTAGATCTGTGTTCCCTGAACCAAAATTCCTTGTCACACAGAGAAGTTGACAGTATCTTAATGTAAGTACATTATGTGCTCTTAAGTAAAGTAAAGAAGAAGAGTCTATCTGTGAGAAACACTTCATTTTCTCCAGCTGGCAACTAAAGTTGAGAGGGTTGCCTTCTGATTCAAAACAGATGATACACAAGCCCTGGGAATTCAAGTGGTATGGTTTGAACTTGCTATATGTATACTAGGTACTTTGGAAGGTGTATGTTTATATATTTTATTAGTTAGCTTCACAGAGAAAAATTGTTGAGCTCTCCTGGCATTTCCTGTGACAACACTTCCATCTGTGTGTACTTTGAGCACTGAAGCGTTGTTGTCCTTGGAAGGTCATGGCAATGTAAAGGCAGAAACTTGGGGCTCAGCTCTAACTTTAAACTGAAGTGAATGTAGTGAGTGAAGACATCAGTTAGTTCAGCAAAATTCTAGTGAAGCCAGACAATGCTGTCCTATAGAAATCAACCCAGTTCCCAATGGGGATTGTGGCAGGCCTAAGCACAGACAAAAGATGCTGGAGGTTGTGTGTTCTTTTTTTTTTTTTTGCATTTGTCTTCTCCCCAAAACATTGCAAACATCTATTGTCTCCAGTAAAGCCAAAGGAACTTCTTTTACTTTTGATCTTACAGAGCTCGCTGCTGCGTATGCTTACAGACATTCTCATCCTTAACTTCATTACTATATGTACTAGGGCAACACATCACAGAATCACCTAGGTTGGAAGGGACCTTTTAAGATCACCTAGTCCAACCAATGGGAAAAACAAACAAACAAACAAACCACCACACACCACACCACCCAACACTAATCCATATCCTTGAACACCAAGTCAACTTCTCTCTTGAATACCTCCAGGGATGGTGCCTCAACCACCTCCCTGGGCAGCCCATTCCAATACCTGACAACCCTTTCAGTAAAGAAATGTTTCCTAATATCTAACCTGAACTTCCCCTGGCACAACTCGAAGCCTTTATCCCTTGCCCTATCACCTGTAACTTGGGAGAAGAGATCAACCCCTGCCTCTCTACAGCCTCCTTTCAGGTAGTTGTACAGAGCGATAAGGTCTCCCCTCAGTCTCCTCTTCCTCAGGCTGAATAACCCCAGCTCCCTCAGCCTCTCCTCATAAGACTTGTGCTCCAGACCCCTCACCAGCTACATTGCCCTTCTCTGGACCCGCTCCAGCACCTCAATGTCTTTCTTGTGGCAGGGGGCCCAATGTGAATTTTTCCCAAGTCTGGAATTTCAGACAAACATTTCTGCACAATTCTTCAGAGGCTGAGTGGTTCCAGACAGAGCAGTAGGTCTGTGTGTTGCATAGAGATACAACATTTCCAAAGTTGGAGTAATACTATGGTCAACATGAATACCTAGATTGTGGTATGTGGATAAGTTTTTCTCCTAGAATTCTATCTTTCAAAGTTCAAGACTGTAAAAAATACAGAAGTCCAGTTATAAAGATTTAAATAGAACATGAAGGCATTTCACTGCACATTAAGTAAGAGAAGTTCCTAGTGGCTATCAGGATAAATATTTCTGAGTATTCCATACACATGTGCTACTCATAAATTCACTCTGAACCATATGCATAAGAATGATTTTAAAATGAAATTAAAAAAAAATGTTTATTGGGTTTTACACAGCAAGCCTACCATTAAGGAAATTACTCTATAACAGGATTTAAAATAGCATGTGTGTAGGGGTGCAGGGAGGATAGAGGACTTAAAACTACTTCCGAGAGAAAAGGACTGTAGCATTCGCAGTATAATAGATTATTCTTTCTTATAATACAGCAAGCGATAAAAGGGCTTAATATATAGCCTAAATGGATGTTGACTTGAATAGTTATATACTCAGGTTCTTGTGTCAGAGATTTAATCTAGTCAGGGCTGCTTTTATATAAAGTGACTTGTTTGCTTTCTCTAAGACATTTTTACTCTTTTATGTGAAGTCTTACATGTCTGGAGGATTAACATTGCTGCGGTGTTTTTGGGAAATAATGACTACTAAAAACTCTAAAGTGTTTGGGTCACTAGAGGAAAGAATGTGTTACAAAGCGATTTGAGCTATGAAGATTAATAGATGTAACTGAAAAGATAAGCAAGAAGGATAGTGTAGTTCTTCTCCAGCTCCTTCTAATGAGGGAGCTTTAGGATGCTAAACGTTTATGAGTTTTTACTTTTAATTTTAACTATGTTTTAATGTCCTTTTCATTGTTTTTCTGTAATGATTTAAAATAGTCCTAGTACTTTTACTTCTCTTTACTGTAAACTTTTTATTGTTAACTTAGATGAATGAACTAGCAGTGCAAAAGTTGAATTTTTTAACCGATAATGATAAGAAAAATTATAATAAAATATAGCAAGCTGCCTACACCTAAAACAAAAGTTAAATCCTGTCTGGAGAGGTGATGTCAGACTCCTCACTGACTTTTCCATGCCCAAGTTGCACCTCCGTGTAGCTAGTGCTATAAACAAGTTCCTTTAACCTTTTTACTCAATAACATTGGCCCATGTGTTTTCCCTATTGTTTGAAGGCATATATTTATTGCTTGCTTGTATACCAGGCTAAGAACCAATCTAGCAAAGCACATAAACCCCTATGAAACATTGGGTGGTTTTTTTTTTTTTGTAGAACGCACATTTTGATCATCCTGGTAGCTTTCTCCACTTCTTGGATTCAGGCAGTTATGCAAAATTGCTCATTTGTTTTTTCCAGAGATGAATAGATCTATTTTAGTCAAGAAACCGCAAGAAAAATATAGTAGATAAAGAACATACCAACTGTATTACTTAAAAATGGTGTGTACATATCTGTATATATTTACATCTTTTAAGCTATACTCATGGCTTTAGGGGAAAGAGATCATGGGGAAAAATGGGCTGACTCATGATCTGTCCTGTGTTAATAGCTTGAAGGAAGCATATTATAATCTCAGTAGGAATGCCTATGCTGTTATGTTAGCTCCTTCGTGTTTCTACAGCCGGTAAGTTTCCTTTCACCCTGGCTCACTGCTGGGATGAGGTAACTGATCCTTCAGGCATAGATTGGGAAAACTTTTGGTTTGAGATCATACTCAGCCCGTGCAGGCAGTATGGGTGCAACTAGGGTCACGTGCTGTTCAAACTTAAGCTCACTGTCAGGTCTTGTAAAGTAGAAAGGAATAAAAAAAGCTATTAAATCCTGCACGTGTACTGTTTGGGAAAGGGTGTTAGGGTTAGATATAGTGGCTTTTTACCCAGGAATTCCTGTGAACAAGCTCTGTTACCCCGAAGAAGACAACACGACCAGAAAGAGAAAGAAATCTGCTCTTTTGAAATATCACTGTAACAAGAACTAGTTTAGGAAATCAAAGTGTCTTAATCCTTTGTAAAATTACCAAAGGGATCAAACAAGACTATAAAAATTAAAACGATTTGTTGCTTAGCTGAAAACACAAGCTAATCTAATCTTTTTGGATAAAACAGATAAATCCCAGTAATTTAGCTATCATATTGGATACGTAATTATTGGCATCAGGCTATAGCACAATTAGATTAGGACTTTGCTTCCTGTCTTTTCCAGAATATTTGGTAATGAAGCTAAGGGCAATTTTTCTGTGACTGCCTCCCCTTATAAGGAAGCCATACAAATCGACTATTTGGCTTTTTAAATGGTTAGATGGAAAATGGATGAAAATAGCTGAATTTATACGCATTCCCTTATTTTTTTCATCTTGGCTTATTTTATTAACACAAGCTTATTTGGAGCACCCTGATTTTCCATCTGGCATTTCATAGCTGTAGTAAACCACTAACCGAGTAGCTGCTTGCCCCCTGTTCTGGGCAATGGGGATAACAGCCTTATTTTACATCTATTCTGAATAGGTCCACCTCACTTGTAAAACACTGTGTCTGTCCAGCTTCTGGCCTGAGGAGAGGCTGAGGAGGAGGAAGCACAGCTCACTCTTCCACCCCGTGAGCCTGTTGTTCCAGGATGCTGTGGCACTGCCATACCCACTGCTGGCTGGTTCAGAAGAGACAGAAGCTAAAGCAAACTGAACAGCACAGAGGCCTCTGCAGTGTACCAAAGAGCCGGTATTTTTTTGTCACCCTGTCTTTATAACTATATATTAGACTTGGGGAACTCAGCACCACTGATAATAAAGGCTTGATAGAATTGCCTTTAGGCTTAGCTTTAAATTTGACAGTTTTATCTTTTTGCTGCTACTGCCTTGTCACCATCTGCTGTGTTTGCACTCAGTTGTCAACTGGGACGTGTGCACGTGAACACTGAAATCCTCTTGCCTTCATGTAGCAGTTTGCATGTTAAGGGCTGGTTAAGGTAGGTGGAATAGCACTGCAATTTATGCAGCCCTTGATTATCATCCCCATGCACAGCACCTCATTGTTTGAAAGTTAACTGAAGTAAAATCATGACATTGAACAAATAACTGTTCACTCAGACATTTAGTTACCTGCTGCATGCATTGTCGTCTTGCTCTAAAGGCAATCTGTTTGAAAGTGAAATAGGATCCTAAAACACCTCAGCTGTGTTCAATAAGACCCCAAGAAACTCTCTGTTCCTGTTTGCTGGATGACCTTTAGCAAGTTGAGCTGACCTTGTTTGAACCCAAGTTTTTCTATCTATACAATAAAGACAGCAAAACCTGCCCTTTTTTATTCTCTAAGGGGTTAAAACATTTTATGTAAGAGCTCAATGCTGTTTGTTAGTACAAGCTATCACTTGGAAACCTGAACTCAGTGGTAGGGCATACTCTTCACTCCCAAAAGCAAGAAGGTGTGGAGACCCCAGCGCTGAAAGGGAGCTGGATGCCGACAGAGGAGGTGAGGTGCCAGATCTCAACAAAGAGGAGAAAAGAAGAAGAAGCTGCATCCTCTACTGAAAGAAATAGGAAGGCTGTAACTGATTCTGACCTCTCCTTGGGGAGGTCCTTCTCTTTCCTCTCCTGTCCTTTCTACTCAGGCTTGCCTGTGAAGACTGTGGTAATTTAAAATTAAAAAGGGAAAACAAGCTGTATGGCATCTGATGTGGTAGCAGCAAGTATTCTGACATCTGAAGAGTGCCAGCAGGCAGCCAGGCTAGTCACTGGTGAAGATGGGGACAGACTGAATGCCCTGTCCCCTTCTGTGCTGCGTGTGACAGCCAGTAACTTGGAAAGGGGCTGTCATTAACAATGGACACTGAAAGACTCAGAGATGATCACAGGACATTTTATTCCCTAATATGCGCATCTCTTCCTGCACTAGGGGGTACGATTTGTCATCCCCACAATGAGAAATGGAGCCTTTAAATTATACTATAATCTAAATATGTCTTGGTAAGAGCAGTGTTGACCCAAATTCTGACTTAAGCAGCCCCCCCCCCCCCCA